>JBBPCX010070040.1:0-10914 GCA_037974365.1 Hydrocynus forskahlii | reverse complement strand
GAAATTTGGTCCGATGATCACATTAGGTCCCAACTTTCAAAAACTCATAAGAACACAGCAATATTTTGCTTATTTAAGAGAAGTATGTGCAGAATATTTTGCTTATTTAAGAGAAGTATGTGCAGTATGTGTGTGTATGTATATTATAGCATAGTCTAGTAAAGTATAGAATATTACAATATAGTATGGTATGGCCGCACAAAAATCAATGAAGAATACCCTACAAAGACAGTGTGTATGAGGAACTGCAGAACTATGGTTCTGGGGGGTGATACTTTCCAAGCGTGCCTCGAGTATGTTTTTGTTTTGCTCGGCATGCTTCAGCGTAGTATTATCAGCTCTCAGCATCAGGCAAGAGGTTTCTTCTGGGTAAATGCCAGCTGGAGAGACCATTCTAGCATTGGTCTATTTTAGGCAGTGGTCATGTATGACACAATGCACAGCAGAATGTTTTTTTTAAAGAACACACTAATGGATTAATAAGCTGTGACTGTACAGGCTGAAAACTGTGTCACTCTCTAAATAGACGGTAATGCGTATTGATCAGGGTAACACCACAAAATGGAAGAACGATTGTAATTTGAAGTGTTTAATTCCACTTGCTGTAAGTCAGTTTGCGCTCATTTTCTTCTTTTGACAGCAGATTTTCTATAACAGCATTCACTTTCTTCATCCCGACCAAAAATAAAGGCAGCGTGGTGCTTCCTTTACATTGTGACAGAAAAAATGAATTAAAGAAAGTCTCTGAATGTGTCACTGACCACGTGTTGTGTAAGAACAGGCTAAGAGTGTGAGCTGTAATGTGTAATCATGAGGCGGGGGAGAGACCAAACATGAATGGGGGAGGGAGCACAGTTGCTTTTCTTTTACTACGTTCAAATCTCATATTCCTGTCCCCTGTATAGTGCGCTGCATGGGACACAGTGAAAGAAAGGCTTTTACAGTCAAATAATGCACTAATGCATCTCTTTTAAGGTGTTTTCACACCTGGTCCATTTCAGCCCTTAAAGCGAACATATATGTGAACACGTCAAACGAACCCAGACCCTCTGAAACGAACCGATCTGAGAACACATCGGGAGGCGGTCTCAGTCCGGTTCGCTTCAAGTCTGCGGCACGGTTCGGTTAAACTCTCGCGTTATGAACACAAAGCGCTCCAGGTTCACTTCGACAGTTTTCACCCTCAGGGCTTGCCGTAGGTGGATAACGTGGTAGAGCCCCGGGAAACAGACAACATAATAAAGAAATAAACTAATAGATATAAATTATAATAAAAAACCCAGTAAATGAATAAACAGACAAACGAACAAATAAATAAATAAAGGGGACCTAAAGATTCTTGTCAAGATCAGGTTTCTCTACCGAGTCACTCAGCCTCAAAGCATTCTTGCTCTCCATCAGTTTCAGTGGAGAAAAATAGTAGCATAGATATTGGTGGAAAATGTAGAAGTTTGGTAGAGCTTTTAACCATCTACTCTTGAGGAAGGCGAAGAAACAACGGCGGCAGGTTGGATGAGGAGCTAAAGGGTGAACAGAATTAGAACTGAGGCCCCATCTGAGCTGAAGCGGAGCAGAAAGAGAACCGAGTCCCCTTTCAAATGAACTCGCACTGTGAACTCCATTTCTGCTCCACTTCAGCTCAGTCCACTTAGAGGACTTAGAGGACTGAGTTTGGTGTCGATAAAGAGGACTATACGTGAAAACACCCTGTTTCGTTTAATTCACTGTTTGGAAGTTAAAGCTGTCATTTCATGACCAATGCAGTGACATGCAGCAAACATGTGCATAGCCCTCATGAAATTAAAAAAAAAGATTTTCTAAGTGAATGTAAGCCCATACCCTCCACAGAGAACACATTTCTTAAATCTAATATATTACCGTATTTTATGTTTTACAGTATGTTAAATTAAGGAAATAAATTAGCAGGACAGTTCCTGTAGAGGATGTGCACTTCAATTCTGTAATTTAAGTGTGTAATGTGACCAGGGGTACGCACACTTTTGCACTCCAGTGGGCAACCATTTGTGCTTCAGCTAAAAGTTCCTCCAGCATTCTACAGTTAGAAGAACTAGTCTGGTCCTCTCGTACTGTTTCATCAGTGATGGTTAATTATCAACTTGCTTTGTCTTGTTCTGTCTCTCTGTTCCTGATTTCTGTGGCTGTTTTTTTTCACTGATGTATCTTACCCACTTCCCCTCATGCTTCAACCTTACAAAGAAGGCCAGCCTTGAGGGTTTCCTTTTAGCTGCATGTCTATTTCAGACTGGCACACATGCACACAGATGCAGGTTTAGTTTCCGACCCACTGACATCACCAGTGCTGTCCTCAAATGAAGTCTAATCAGATCAGTGTGGCCACACTGTTGTTTGAAATTGTTTGATCCAGTCCTCAATGTCGTTGGTGCCTATTACGAAGCTTATTGAGCAAAAATGATTCTGGATATACAGCCCTGGAAAAAAAAAGGAGACCGCTACAAAAATGTTCAGTTTCTCAGGTTTTAACTTTTATAGGTGCAATATTTCTCCTAATTTCCAAATAAAAATATTGTTCTTTAAAGCAGAATTTTAAAGGAAATGACAAAACAGCAAGAGAATTGCAGTGTTTACAGAACTTGAATAATTCAAAGAAAATAAATCTCTTGTTCACTCTTAAACAAAATGGTAATAATTACCTTTGATGAACTTCTAGTAGTGTTTCACCATCCAACTGGTCTCATTGTGAGAGGCGAGTGTTGATTACAGCAGTGTTTTTATACTTTTCCTCATTAAATAAGATGTGATTCAGGTGATGACTAATCAGTCCCTCATAAAGCAGAATGAGGTGCTTGTGTAGGAATTTAACAGACACTGGCATGGAATGGTTGTCACTCATAGAGATGCGGATTTAACAAGAAATTGCAGTGCTCTCTTATTTTTTTCCAGAGCTGTATATTTCAGAAGGCCATGGGTTTGAATCTCAGGGCTGCTAGTGGCACCACTGAGGTACCCTGAGTAAGGTACCGTCCCCTCACACTGCTCCCCGGGTGCTGTGTTCCTGGCTGCCTGCTGCTTCACTTGGTGAATGGGTTTAAATACAGAGAAGGAATTTCGCACTGTTTACACTGTGCTGTGGTGTGTTCACGTATCACAAATGGACACTTTACATTTTACCACAATACAAAAGTGATGTTTCTCAAATATTCAGATCTACAGGGTGTTTCCCTCATAAGGTGTTGGACAAGGTGTGTTTCGTATCTGACCTTTGTTTTTTACCTTCGAGCTTAACAGTGATGAATGCTTATAACCATCATTTATGCAAAATAAGGCTGTTTATCATTGTAAATATCTGTTTTAATTACACATCAACACTAATAACCTAAACCAGAATTGAGTGGGAGGTTCTGAAAGTGTGTGCATTTACTGAATATAATGGATTACAGGTTACTCAGGAAGCACTGAAGGTAATAGCCTGCTTGCAGAATGTAATTTTGGAACATTTTGGTATGATTAATAGCACATCCAAATTACTACACTCTTGTCTCAAGCTACGTCAAGTTCGGTAGACTTGCCTATGTGTAAAGTGTAAAGTGACCATTCTGTCATACATGAACACACCAGGGTACACAGTGTGAACAGCATGAAATTCTTTCTCTGTATTAAACCTATTCACCAAGTGAAGCAGCGGGCCGCCAGGAACACAGTGCCCGGGGAGCAGTGTGTGTGGTCGGTACCTTACTCCAGGGGACCTCAGCCAAGACCACTGGCAGTCTTGGGATTCGAACCATTATGCAGTTTCTACCATGGTACGTCATGCTGTCTGCTGTAATAATGGCTAGATTTATGTTTTTAGGTATTCAGCATAATCATGTCTATTTAATCGATGACCGTATGTCAGACAGAAACCAGATACCAAGATATGTTTGTGTGAGTGACAGTCCATATAAGAATCCCTAAATAATAATTTGCAAGGTCCTAATTGATAAAGGTACAAGCTCAATTCAACCAGATTATCTTCCCAGTTCAGTATGAAACTAAGAAAGAATATTAAACATGTTTTATCTGATCTGTTACTTGCAGCATGTATGAAATGAGGCCCATGAATTGCCATTCACGGCACGACTTTTTATCACATTACTCTCATCATCTTGCTCGCAAAGAATAGCTTACACACATGCTATGAACCACACTGGGGAAAAGCAAACACCAGACCACCGTTTTAAGGCGATCTGGGGATTGGTTTTCTGGACCAAAATCAGCTTTCACTCGTGTCCAAATGTGCTGAATTCTTGGTACAACTGGCTCTGGCAATTTCTGGAAAAAGGCTCTAGTCTGAAATGCTTTAAATGTGGTTTTTCGCTGAGCTTAACCCTTTAAGGAGTGAGATTACGTGTTGCCTCCTGGGCAGCCTGCTAGTAATAATAATTCAATAATATATTCTGATTCTACTCAGTAACAGTAATTATTGAATGCAAATATTAAAAAAGAATACCAATATAGTAAACATAATTGGGTTTTTCTGTGTTTATTTGCAGCTAGGTGACAATTTTTCTTAGCACTGTGCCGGAGGCGTTTTGAGTTTATGCCTTTACTGGTGATGCTGAGAACATCGTCACACTCCTGACATTTTTCAAGCCTTCAGCCTTATCGCCCTCTAAAATTATTTATAGGTGTCTTGAAGAAAATCTGGAATCTGATCTTTTGATGTCTTGCTGGACCAGCTGATGCGGTGACGTGCTAACGCTTTGTCAACGGTCGTGCTTTAAAACGTGGTGCGGAAATCTCGAACTATACACCTGCTTTAATTGGGTCTGCTAGATGTAATTATCCTATGATTGGATACCAAACAATGACACAACAAAATAAAATTCTGTAGAAAAATACACAAATTTATACAGCACATCTGATAGACAGGGAGTAGTGTTGTCTCTGCAGATGTAGAATAGACATGTCCTGCAACTTCACAGGGAGAAACAACATTCACTACACAAATATGGCATGTGGTTTGAAAGCTTTTAGTGTGTGTCTGGGGGAATTTGTGCCCATTTAGTCAAAAACACATTTGTGGAGTCAGGCACTGATGTTGAAGAAGGAGGTTTGCCTTGATATGACTGTTCCAGTTTGTCGTAAAAGTGTTTAGTTCCAACTCTTACCAAACCATTTATGGGACGGCTGAAATCGCTGCAGCATTCACGGGTAGATTATTTTTTATTAAAACACAGTTTTTATTAAAATGATCAATACTTGGCCCCTGATTATCTGAATGATTAATGCTGTCCACGTGGAATACACTGGATGTTAACAGACATTTTGACGTTGGAACCGTGCTTACATTTTAAAAGCTCTAAAAGGAAAAGCGGCTCCAAAAACGGGTGGAATAAAAAATAAAAAAGTAATAATAATAATAATAAATCTTAAGAAGTACAACATTGTGATTGCTGATGCAACCAGTAAATGAGTCAAGCTTACATGTAATGTGTACTAAAGGCGTTGATGGTGTTACATTTGTATGCAGGGTTAAAGCAGGTCGTAAAGGCTGTGTTGGAGTTACGCAGGCCCCCTGTTTGCTGAATTATATCTCATTTTTGCCAGTTTCTCATTGAAGTGGGAGTGAGTTGCATGGAGTGTAATTAATGTTGATCACCCTGGCCGGTACCCTGCTGGGGAAGCAGCCTGGCTGTCGATTTATCCTTGGTGTGTGTGTGTGCCTGCTCGGTGCCTGCATGCTTGATTATGCATGACCATGTCTGGGTTGTGTGTTAATTATGTTACCAAGTCTGGCAGCTCTGTCCTGCCCATAACCAGCTGAATATTCTCTTTGAGGTTATCATTCTAATACACAAGCGTATAGGTATCCTCTACATACTTAAAGACCCATGCCTGAGCTCATGATTAGTTCAGGTTCAATAAAATAGAGCTGGGTGCTGAGGTCTATGTGTGGCGAGACACTGAGGAGTCCGTGAATGGCATTTGTATGTATATCAAATCTACAACCAGTGATCCAGGAGGGTGTTCTGGTATGTGTAATCAGTGGGCATTGGGGCACTCAATTAAAAATAAATGGCATCATGTTATTTTTTCAACAGATGACAGTATTACCAGTTTGTAGCTCAGAACTTTTCTTCTTTACGCCCCAACCTGTTTGTGACCTCCCAGCAACTAACAGTCGTTATGAACAATGTGCATATATAACAATAAAGCCCCCCTCAAAAAAAGCATACAAAGGGCTGTATTATGCTGGAATGGTTTTGAATTTTAGATTCTAGTAGTTTGTTCTGTTAACTAAATAGTGACACATTTACACCAAGATTTTTAACAGTTGACCTTGGAGAAGCGGAGAAAGCAGAGTGATCCCAGGCTCCCGGGATACACCTGACCGTAGCTGGTGCCGGTGCCCCTGAAGGAGCAGCCAATTTCACAAACTGAATAATGGAGTCAACTACACGGAGCGGGGCAAACCTGTTTGACACATGAATGGTAGGAGGAGAGCGGTGCTCTCGATGGGAAGCTCTCGCACGGGGGGGAGGGCGTTTCGGCTGTGCTGCCGAATCCTGTCGCCCTGCTGTGGGGGCCCTCAGAGTCGAGGGTATGCTGTCTCCCCCTGAGGCACCCGGAGTTGCTAGCAACAAGCTTGACTCTCGCATCCTATCCCTAGTTAAAGTCTGGATGTGCTCCTCTAACTTGGAAACCTTCTCATCGGAACTAACTGACACTTGGAACTTGGGCAGCTGGTGGCCTAGTGGTTAGGATGTTCGCCCTGCGATCAGGATGTCATGGGTTCGATTCCCAAGACCGTCCTCACACACTGCTCCCCGGGCACTGTGTTCCTGGCTGCCCGCTGCTTCACCTGGTGAATAAGTTAAATACAGAGAAGAATTTGGTGCTGTTTTGTGTTCAAGTATGACAGAATGGTCACTTTGACTTCACTTTCACTAACTGACACTTCACACAAGTAAAATCTCCTCTGGTGCTAGTGATGGAGGAAGAGGCTGAACTGAACATGCTGCTGACATGGAGCTTAGTGAACACCATACCGAAACGTACTGTTTACTGGTCGAATCTCTGTGTCTGTGGATTGATGGCGTTGTTGACCTCTGAAAATAGTTTAATAATCTTCAAAATGTTGGGTTAACTCATTAGTAACGTGCTATTAATGACTAGAACAAAATACAAACAATGCCGGAGCAACACCGAAAAGTTGAGAAGAAAGTGACGTTACCTCTCCAAACACAATTTCGAGATTATTTTTCTTTCTCTTTAATTCTACATATTTAGAGCACTCTTGTCAATTTAGCATAATTTTACCTTGTATATCTCTTCTCTTCTCTTCCGGTAGTTTGTAGACAAAATCCATCAATTTAGAGCAGAACATTCTCACAGCAGCTCATTGTCTTGACTCGTCTTGCTGTCTTCTCAACGGTCGATCGTCGATAACTCACGTCATCATAAATCTGCTCACCTGGCAGCTTCCTTTGAGGTGTATGATGCTCCTCAGTGTCTGAAGCTGAACGGTTATTCTTTATGTCAGCACAGTTTCTAGCTCAGATGACATCATTAGGCAAGGCGGCTTGGCAGAGAAGGAAAGATTTAACTTTGCCATACATAAGATGTTTTATGCAACCTTCAGAGAATCCTTTATCCTTTAAGTTTTCAAATATGGGTGCCTGGAACAGTTAACCATATGTGCATTCCTGATGGGAACATCAAAACATCGTTTCTGTAAGACACCCTCTCCTGCAGAAACATTCTTTTGATGTTCTCATTAGGGATGTGCATCTGGTTAACTGTTCTAGGCACCGATATTGGAAAACTAAAATCACCTCTTTGCTGCAACAAAAAGTGCCTTAATTTAAACACATTGCCAAATGCAGAGTGGCTTTAACCAGGCTAACTACTGTAATAGGAGCAAAAACAGTGAAAATATATTTCTCTGTTCTCTGTGTTGCCCAAAATCAGTCTCACAGGGACCAAAAAGATTTCAGAGTTTCATATGTCACAATTATTACATGATTGCTTGATTATAATTACTTGAGAATGCAAATGCAATTATGAGAATGTAGTTACTTCACAAGATTCTTAGCTTTCACAGTCATATGTTCGCTAAGACAGAGCGCATATCCATTGAGATCCATCATGTCTTGCGAAAGCAACACAAGTTTTATCTTCTGACTTGGTGCTAAATCACTTTGAGAGGGCAGTGAGGAGTAATATGTCAGTTATTATATGATTGTATGGTTTATTATATGGTTATTATATGTCTTAGGAAAACAACAAAACCTTCTGACCTCTTGCTGAATCGTTTTTGGAGGGCAGCGATGAGTAAGGTCAGACTGTGTCTGCTGTGTCAGTTGAGAAGTGGAGTATGGACAGTTTTGTCCACGTCAGGCTGCCTCTTAATAGCTGCGTACAATGAACACAAAAGAAAATGAAACTGTCAGTTGGAATTATGCAAACATTTCAGGTTCAACTCACATCACATCGCATATCAATTCACAATTGCCTAGTTCCTGTGTAAGAACCTTTATCTCCATGCAAACAGAACGGTGTTATTCTTCCCAAGCATGATGTTTCCTTATCAGATCATTATAATCTAAATGATTAATTTAGTAAAAAAATAATTATATTAGTGAATTACTCAAATCCACAGCAGAGAACCAGACAGATTACATTTTACTAGATACTGATAGGATCATTTTTAGGCAAAACTGGGTCACATACAGTTCTGCCAGCTGCTGGTGTGGCATGTAGAATCAGACGGACCGGAGTGGAAGAAGTGTTGGATGGTATATCTGCCTCGCGGTTTGTAAGATTTACTAGTAACTATTGCGAAATTGTGAAAACTTTTAAGGTTTTCCACTAAAGTTAGACCAGACCAGTGATACAAAATGCACAGCGTCACTTTGCAGCCTTTGATTGGTCTCTGGTGGTCGTTTCAGGTTGAAAGCAGGCGGTCAGTAAGAAGCAGTACTAATGGTTTAATTTATGTAGTGCCTTTCTCAAGCCGATGGACCATTTATAGCTGTGATAAAATACATAATCAACTGTAAACTTAATAACCAAATGGTCCATTTTCACATAAATGCAATAAAAACCAAGCCTCGGAACCAAGGAACCAAGGTCAATGCGTAGAGTTCCACTGGATGTGAGAAAATCTTTTGTGTTTGGTCAGCACCACTCTGTCACTTTCCATTTGCACAAATTGGAGCGGAGCTGAAGCTCAGATTGCTCACTCTGCAGTGCCACTGTCGCTGAAATGAAAGACGTGAACAGTCTTCTTGCTTTCGTGGCCAACAGTCTGCACATTTAGGAAGCGGCAAGACTCTCGTGCATATTTTTGGGGCTTGTGTTTTGTTGACACATGCCACCCATCGAGATGTGCTACCGTGTCTTTCTGCACATGTGCAGTTCCACAGTCTGGGGATTCAGGGCCACGCCCATAAATCTGCTACCTTGCGTTGGGGACACTGGTAGCTGTATAAACTTCAATATATGTATTTAGGGTAGCGTGAATCCATAGACTGCTTGTAAAATATGGTTTTAATAAAATGTTTTTTCTCTGATTATGCATATTATTTCTCTGTTTTTTTTTTTTATCATTGTCAGTGTTATACACTGACTGTATAAACTTCTAGGTAGCATTTTTTGATAGGGTAGCGTAAATCGATAGACTGCTTGTAAAATATTTTGTGATTAAAATATAGTTTTCTCTGATTATTCATATCATGTATCTATTTCAAATCATCAGTGTTATACACTGACTGTAGAAACTGTATAAACTTCAAGGTAGCATTTGGGTAAACAGTTGCGTGTTACCCCGATGACCACAAAGTCGCAGGTTCAAACCCCTCACTTTCTACCATTGTGTCCTTAAGCGAGACACTTAACCCTCAGTGTCTCCAGGGGGACTGTCCCTGTAACTGATGACTGTAAGTCACTCTGGAGAAGGGTGTCTGCCGAATGCCGTAAATGTAAATGTACTGCACCTTTAAGAATGATGTATATGTAAATGGCCTCTGTTTGGCTGTCCTGTATTGTTTCATTTCAAAACAAATTCAGTCTTATAACTCCATATGACTTCAGTGTGGCCGGACAGGTCTAACCTGCTGCAGGCGGAACAGTGAAATGTAAAGATAAATGGTTGTTTTTTGTGATGTCACAAAATTCAAATCAGGTTGTCTTTGCAAAAGTGCTGATAAAGTACTACCTCTTAGCAAATGAGTTTTTCCGTATGGCCTCTAAGGAAGCCAGCTGTTATCTTTACTGAAATGTAGTGTGATCCAAATACTGCTTTAAAGTTGATTTCCACAGTGTAAATCTTACCACTGCTTTAACAGTGTTCTTTATTTGAAATATGTAAATCAGTCATTATCATTTCCTCAGCTACACTCTTGTGCTACTGTAGCAATTTCACCTGCATACACAAACCTGCTGCTCAGCATTAGTTTGCCTGGCACAACATGTGGATATTAATGAAGTGCAGTGAGGGTCGGATGAGGACTAGCGTCAGTATGAGGAAAAGTTCCTTTTGTAATCAACCGTATGACATGAGTAATGTGAGGGTGTGAAATTCTTGCGGGTGTATGTGTGTGTGTGTGAGAGAGAGAAGGAGAAGTTTTTGTTATTATTTTTAACCTCTACTACCCGATAATTCCTTAGAGGTCTGCCTATTATTCTCAAAGATGAAGTTCACAGTGTGCTATACACTCGTACTTACTCTCTAAATGACAGAGGTTGGGTTGTTCGGATTGGTTCAGTGGTGTGTGTGTGTGTGTGTGTGTGTGTGTGTGTGTGTGTGTGTGTGTAGATATATGTATATATATATATACTATATGTGTGTATATACACTACCGGTCAAAAGTTTTAGAACACCCCAGAGTTTCAAGCATTTTTTATTGAAATTCAAACCGTTCAAGTCGAATGAATATCATGAAATGGTAC
>JBBPCX010070039.1:0-10914 GCA_037974365.1 Hydrocynus forskahlii | reverse complement strand
GGGAGGGAGGGGGAGGGGGGGCCCTTGCAATCTCCTTGCCCCGGGGCCCAGACCCACCTTAATCCGGGCCTGCCGTTAAGGTACCGAATTGATAAGTGGTATCAATAGAAGTAGAAATACTGTTAAAACCTTAACGATACCCACCCCTAGATACATGCAATAATAGTACCTGTTCTGAAGCCTGGGAAAGACCCTTCTGACCCAGATAGTTATAGACCTATTGCATTAACATCACAACTAGGTAAAGTCATGGAACGAATAGTTACTGAGAGAGTAACGTATTATTTAGAAAGTAAAGGTCTCTTCTCTCCATATCAGAGAGGGTTCCGCAAGGGTCGTGACACAATCAGATATCAGGAAAGCACAGAATAATAGTTGCTGTATTCTTTGACATAGAGAAAGCTTACAACATGCATTGGAAAGAGGGTCTGTTATTTAAATTAGAATCATTAGGAATAAGTGGTAAGGTATATAACTGATGTGTACACAAATGAGAATGGCACACCGCAAGGTTGTGTGTGTAGCTCCTTGTTATTTAATATTATGGTCAATTATATCTTTTCAAGCACTGAACCAAATATAGGAAAATCCTTATATGTGGATGATGGGGCACCGTGGATTAGAGGCCGTGATATTTCATATGTTAAAAGGAAAATGCAAGCAGCAATAACTGAAGTGGAAATGTGGGCAGATGAATGGGGTTTTAGGTTATCAGTCTCTAAAGCACAAGTTATTTGCTTTTCAAGGAACCATACAACTACTCCCATCATCATCTGGAGTAAGTCAAGACAATCAGATTTCTTGGGCTATGGTTTGATGAGAAACTGACATGGAAAGCTCACTTGGACAAAATGAACAGCAAATGTAAAAAGATCCGTTTGTCAGGACAAACCTGGGGAGCAAGCAGGGCATCTTTAACAAATATATACTGGGCACTTATGAGATCTGTTTTCGATTATGGCTGTGTAGCGTGTATGTCTGCAGCAGAATCAAACACCAAGGTATTAGATGTCTTGCAAGCGCAGGCTCCGAGGATTTGTAGTGGATCCTTTTAAGACCTCCTCGTACCATCTTTGCAGGTAGAAATGGGTGAAATGCCATTAAGTCTCAGAAGGGTGCAACTGATGTTAACCTGTTGAGTTAATGGGCAATATGATGACCATCCAACAAAAGACGCTCTGAAAGATTGCTGGGAACATAATAAGACCAATTTCAGCAGCTTTGGGTGGATAGGTGATGCCCAGGTAGAAACTAAAGGGTTACACCAGTTGCAGTACTGTCCAGCTATCCCCCTGTCTCCTGTTCAGTCATGTTTTTTCCCCTACCATCAGTAGATTTGGGTATTCACCTAGAAATAAAAAAGAAACCAAAAGAGGACAGTCAGTTAAAGGAGAAGTTCGGAGTGAAATGGACTTGGGGTGTATTGAAACATGAAAATGAGTATGAACTTATATGGTATTCAACCAAAGGTAACAGTTAGGAAAATCAGCTCACTTACACGACATGGGGAAACCTGGATCACCAGACTGAGACTAGGACTTACAGGCTTGAACAGCGGCCTGCACACAATAGGAAAACATGAAACTGGAATGTGTCTCTATTGCAGAGAGATGGAAATCGTGAAGCATGTACTTATACAATGTAGGCATTATACTGTGGAGAGAGAACATTTAAGGAGGGTTACAAAAAACATTGAACAACTTATTGAGTCTACCCGGAACACAGTCTACAACCAAAGCAGTGATAGATTTTCTGGGAAAAAAAACACAACTAGCAGGAAGACTTTATGTGTTTTTTATTAGTTATTTATTTTTTATTTTATTTAGTATTTATTATATTTATTTTTAGTATTTATTTTATCTTAGTGTTTATTTTGTTTATTGAGAAGTCCCAATGTGATCACACCTCAGTCCAGTAGATGGCGGTAATGCACTAAGCTTGCAAGCTGCCGTAAAAAACTAAAGAAGAAGAAAAGGAGGACACCAGCGGCCCAACTTCAGGGATACGATCAAACGCGGTGTGTACGATCAACGTTAAACTGTATGAGTTTCGACTCCGATTCGTGTTTCCGTCGATAAGCTACTCTTGTTGGCTTCAATTAATCCTCATAAAACCTATCACGAAAACACAACTCGGGGTTAGTTATCTTACAGCTAACGTTACAGCTGTGGCAGCTGCTCCAAAAATGCCGTCCCTCAAAACTTTCCTTGAGTACAAGAGGATGACGTTGGAGGAGAGGCTAAATTTCTCTTGCCACGAGAAAAATGTTAAGAAGAAGGAGCAGGAAAAGTACGGGTAAGCAGAGTAACGCTACGCTGAAGCTGTAGTTATTTTACATTCGTGCACATGCCCTTGAGAGGCTGGTGTGCTGACCTGTTTTTCATCCAGATAGAAGCATATGAATATCCCTCTGTTCACAGCAGTGATAAAGCATGCTTGTGTTTTCGAAATGTGACCAGATTGCGAGTGTCTAACCAATCAAGTTCAGTTCCATTTAATTCACGTTAATTTGTCATATGTACAGTATGTACAACGAAATGTTTTAGGTGAGACACTGGTTTCTCTCATGAAGCCCGAACACCTTCCATAGTTATACACCTTAAAATGGGAGTTAATAAAAAAAATTAAGGATGAATACTATAATAATTAATTTACACATTTCCTAAGTACCAACAGAGCAGTAATGTTTGTCAAAATATAAGTATGTAAATGTAACTGTGTGTTTGTCTGTGTTTTGCACAAGTCATTGCAAGATGTGCTACTGAAACAGCTCCTTGCTTCAAACTGCTGGATGTTTCTGGCATGTCAGCTCTGTGCAAGACAAACACGTTATTGTTGCAGAATACCTTAAGTGGTACAGCACTGGCAGAAATCACAATGTAATTGAAAGGTAAGGCTACATGTCAGCAGGAATTGTCGTGACTACACAGCTATCTTGTATGTTGTAATGGAGAAATGAATGGCTAGTTTTACATTTACAGCATTTAGCAGACGCTCCTATCCAGCACAACTTACATTTCCTAATTACAGGGGATGGTCTCCCTGGAGCAACTTGGGGTTAAGGTTCTTGCTAAGGAACCCAATGGTGGTGGTGCCAGAGGTAGGATTTGAACCCACAAGTATGCAACCACCAGACCACCAGCCCCACAGTAACAGTTTTACTGCCTTTTACACTTTTTGGATGCCCTTTGCCAACATCCCACAGTACTGACCCCAGTACGGTTATATGCACAAGAGGCTAATGCTACAGAACTTGAACAACTCTTTAAGCCTCAGCTCAGTCCAGCAGGAAGCAACAGGAGAATTGCAGAAAACTTGACACTTGCCTTCTGTGCTGACTATATTATGGATTGTGAAGGTTTGTGATGTACAATACTATTATGATCACAAGATGAAGTCTGATATTATTAGATGAAGAGAAATATTTCCTTTGTTGTTTTTGTTTTTTTGTTTTTTTACCAGAACATGGACCTGTGTCACCTGAGGAGTTGTTAATGTTTACTACAGATCTGAAGTCAAACCCACCTGCAGGAGAGACACCCTGTTCATGCATCACATTTACACAGGAATCCATGTCTCCCATGGCAAACACACGTGCAAACACATTACAAAAATATGGACTTTGGTATTCAAAACTCCCTGACACTGATTTAGGGGTAAGCTGCCTCTGTGGTTACGTTTATTTCAGGCTTTTTCCAAAGTGGACCTCATTTACCAAATGGTTGTTCTTGGAGGATTTATTTACTGTTATAAAATATAAAAACACATTGTCAAGTATTATCTCATCTCCATTCCATATTTTTTCATAAAGCTGTTATACCATTGTTCACATACAGTTGATTGCATAAAAATAAATGTCCTTTTGTGGGGGGAAGAAACATAAAATGCATTGATTAATTATATCTGACTGAACTATAGTGATGCAAAACATTATTGAACAGAAGCCTAGATATCAATAAGTGAGCAGTTCTTTTCTCTAGTATATTAAACCAAATTAACAATATGCTTTGGGTTGTAGGAAACTGCACCTTACAATTTATTTATTTCAATGTGCCCTTTTAATATACACAAGTGACACTACTGCTTTTTTATATAATTTACAGTGGCATTAAAGAAGACAAAAATACTGATATCAAATATATGTGAAATATGCAAGATTAACAATCCAGGTATCTACCAGTTAACAGTAGCAGATGAAATTGAAATATCTGAGAATTACCATATAATGATCACTGACTAGAGCTGCACCTATGCATCATATAATTGGTAGACATAAATTACTTGGTCACTCATTTAGTATATGGTGTATTTTGTTTTTCAAACTGCTAAACATTTGGTTGGTTTTGCCGAATGTTATGTGCTGGGGCTGGCCTACTGTGAAGACACAGTCCAGTCCCTATTACAGCCCAGCTATTCCCTTCAGTGTAATAAACTGAAATACTTGTTGCATTGCTTGCTGAAGATAACCACATGAATCTTCTGACTGGTGATCTACTTAAGAATAAAGTGATGCTTTTGTTACTGCAAAGCCACGGTCTCGTGATCCAAACCTTTCAAACAAAGTTAATATTGTAGCTCATAACTTTGAAAACATAAAAAAATTAAAAGACCACAATAAACACATCAAAAATGTCAGTTTATCCTGGTTTCAAAATGAGTTTGTATCTGCATATATATATACATATATGTGTGTGTGTATATATATATTTACACAAAATGAAATACACATAAATGATTGCAATGGTTCTCAGTCCTGCTCCTGGCATAAAGGTTTCGCTCCAAACTGAAGTTAGGCTCAGGTGTTTCTTGCTGTAACAGCCTAATGTTAACTGTAGAAGAGTGGAATGGAAACTTTCTGAAAGGGGGTCTCCCAGGAAGAGGGTTAAGAACCTTTTTGTATTCTAATTTAATATTCATATTTGATGCCACTCTGTAGTTACACTAAACAATACTTTAATACACACGTGTTTTGGCAGACACTGGTTTAACAATCCAAACACTTGCAGAAGACAGCAGTTTCAGCAGAATTTTTCTGAACATCCGCTATAAGTGATCATTTACGAGAACATCCCTATTAGTTAGGCCACATACCTTTGTTTTCTAAATATTGACCACCAGGACTCTGTGCTGATTACTCAGAGAAGACCCAAACTTACGGTTTATGGCATATGGCATGATGAAGAGTGCACTGGATTGCGGCCATTGTCCCA
Organism: Hydrocynus forskahlii; assembly: GCA_037974365.1. NCBI lineage: Eukaryota > Metazoa > Chordata > Actinopteri > Characiformes > Alestidae > Hydrocynus > Hydrocynus forskahlii. The sequence continues at coordinate 5,704 of JBBPCX010070039.1, read as the reverse complement.
CTCGTCCGCAGTCTGTCCGCAGTCTCATGGGAACAACGCCAACACTTCTAATAAAGTTGATCAAGTTATCTTTTATGACTTCTGGGTTGTTGTTTGTTCGCCCACATTTTAGCCACGTGATTTTGCGAGAGAACCCGTCCATACATCCAGACACTGCAAAACCAAACGGTTTTAATTTAGCATAACCGTCTACATGCCATAAGTAATTAGAGCCCAAGGAATAGCACGTACGTCAAACGAATCTGACGTGTCCGCGCAAAAGTCCTGCGTGGGTTCAGTTCACGTAGCATCCATTACTGTCTCCCTCTTAACACTGTTTTCTGACATGCTGTTTTCTGAAATGTCGTTGTGTTTTTTAAATGTTGTGTTTTTTAGCTGTTGTGTTTTCTGAAATGTGTTTTTAAAATGTTGTTTTCTGTGTTTTTTTTTATGTTGTTTTCTGAAATGTTTTTTAAATGTGTTTTTTAGATGTTCTGTTTTCTGAAATGTTGTGTTTTTTAAATGTCGTTGTGTTTTTTGTTTGTTTTTGTGTTTTCTGAAATGTCGCTGTGTTTTGACCTTCAGGGCCACCGTTTTTTTTTTTTTATTTCTGTTTTTTTACCATTTTTTTAAACTTTTTTTTTTTTTTTTACAATTTTTTACTGTATTTTTTCATTTGCAATCTCTTTTTATTCGTGAACTGTCTTCTCTTTTTTCACTTTTGTAATTTTTTTCTCTTTTGTCATAACTCATTTGTTTCTTTTTCATTTGCTTACTGTATTTCTTTTTTTCATTTGTGAACTGTCATTTTCTCTATTTTCGTCAGACTGATGGACGTGAACCTCTTTGGAAAACTGTAAACCTTTTCCCATTATTTGAACCTCACGGGCTTTTTTCAAGTTTATTAAGAGGTTTGATGGGGTGGTACAATGCCAGTGGGTGGTGAAACAGCTTTCAACTGTGGGTTGTTGTGCAGGTAAACACCAGTGTCGTGTGTCGTGGAGAATTGGAGCGAGCCTAAGTATTAAACTTTTTCTAACTCAAAGAATCAAGCACAGTCAGTGAAGTACAGCTTGCTGTTTACTGAAGAATAAATCAGCTTTGTGAGTCAGCGGAGGATCCTCTCCCCAACTGGACTTGAGCTGGGTATTTTATAGGCATAAGAAAGCATTGATCCTTCCCAACTCATAACATTCCATCAATCTGTTTCAATTACATCATTGTATTCCGCCAATTATTAAAAGTTTGGTTGTCACTAATTAATTACGTGAGCCCACATGTAACCATTATGTCATAATTGGGTATGTTCACGTGTATGGTGCATGGGCAGCTTGTGTCCAGTTCAGTTCAACTAGTTCATCTTGGCACTCGTTATTACAAAGTCTTCCAGGACATGCACTGTCTGTGAATTCTTAGTTGACGGCAATTCAATCTTCAGGATATTTATCTACGAACTGGACGCCACTGAGACGCAGGTGTTGCGTTTCAGTGGCAGGTTTGAATGCATTTAAGGCCTTTACATGAGCATATTACAAAGGGCTGAGGGAGATTTGGGCCTTGTGTTTAATTCTGCATTCAATGAATATTTACCTGCTTTAAAATGATACATTTCTATACCATCTACCATACCAGTAACTGTCAATAGAAGTAAAAGAGGGCAGTCGTTTGTTAAATCTGACAAATTAAATTTGACAGTGATGATCACACATACATATAGGGAATTTTAAAGTGTTTGCAAACTCCAGAATACCTTATCTGGCCTTCTGAAAGTGTTCGAAAAAGCCCATAACCTGCACATAGTAGCACGAGCTTTGTGGAGCAGCCCATTCAGGAAAGGGGGGGGGGGGTAGAGCAGCTTGTCCTCCTTATTGGACTCTCATTTGTGAACTTTGCGTGTGCAGAGGTCTACGGTCCCACTAAACATGAAAGCTGTGTCCGAAATGTGCACTTGTTCACTCGTTCACTACATAGTGTTTGCTATATAGGAGACTACTGAACAAGGGGAGGTGACGTTTAGTTATTTTTGGACACTCGGGATGTTACGTTTTTACTAACTGTTGCTTAAATAGTGCGCCGGATCTTGGCAATTTATCTCTGTCGCATAAACACACGTCTTGTCTCTGTAGTTCAGACACAGCCCGCACATGAGACGGGGTCTGGTGGACACGGTGTCAGACAGATCCGTCCGGAGGGCACTACCAGAGATGGACTGGCCATCGGGTGTACCGGGCCGGTGGACCATGTCAATTTTGGGCCGGCCGGGTAATTTTGGGCCAGCGCGGAATCCCGTCTGCCGGACCGGATCGCGCACCACACCCATCCCCGGCCCGCGGCTCAAAATGCCCTGGCCGATTTTTTGTTCCAGTCCAGCCCTGGGTACTACTGTCCTCCGCGGAGAGAGGAGTGCGATTGTGACTGAATCTCTTCCATTTGAAGCTTCACTTTCCCTCCGTCTCGCTCCTCTTCTTGACTTTCGTGGGATAAAAGTAATGTGCAGTGTGTCCGAAAAGTGCACTTGTTCACTATGTAGGGCACGGTAAAAGAAACCCGCAGTGCATGATGGTCCATGTGTATTAATGTAGTGCACAGTGTCTAGATTTTGGAATTTCGGACAACACTACAAAATGGCTGACTCACTACATAGTGCTCTACATAGGGAACGAGTGCACATTTCGGACACACTCATGTCTATATTGCGTCCATGCAAACTCTCCGTTATTGGGACATCACGGGGGCGTCTAATACAGGTGCAGGAAATTGACGTTATTAATAAATATATATACTGTTAATTTTTGAGGCTTTGCGGTGTGTGGGGGGGTAATTTGTATGTTGGCATTTGTTGCCGTTTTGGGAAATATGAGGTTACAGGTGTTTTAGGAAACGGGGTAAATACCTGATGTGTTTAAATTGTGTGTGTTTTTAGTTGATGTACATAGTTAAATAAGCCCTTGTTGGTAGCCGCTGGAGTGGTGTGGATGGATGGCGGCGGCCCGAACAGCAGCTTTGGACATTTCCAGAACATACAGATTGCTAGTCCGTTCCTGAATGTCATTGTCATTCCTAGAAGTGTTTCTTTTTTTAACGTTGTGTCCTGCTTCCTTTTACGTTGCCTTGCAACAAATTCACCATAACAAGGCTCTTTGAACCTTTGTTTTTAGGCAGAATTCTGTTGTCAAACCTACAAGTGAATTGACTGGAACACTTCAGTTCGTATATCTTTTAATAAGGATACTCTTAAACATAGGATTACATCCTTATTTGCATGTTGTGCCTATTGCTCCTGTAGTATGTTTGTGTGGGGTTTCCTCTCTCTGTTTTCTAGACATAAATACATTCTCCAGACAAGACCAAACCGTCCAATCAGAAAGGCAGGATGGTCCGTGGGTGGAGATCTAGAACTGGGAGGAAAGTACCTTTCATCAGGAAAATAAGACAAAAGCTTGCCTTACCTGTGTCTGCTTTCCCTTTGTCCATTTCAGCAAAGCAACACCACTTTAACAAGGAAGGTAAAGTTTTTTTCTTGTTAAGATTCTTGTTCACTTTGATTTGAATTTTTGTTAACAGCTCTCATGTGCTGCATACGGCCTCATAAACTCAGTTCTTTCCTGGTCATTTTCAATGAAGCTGGACAACTTTCAGAACTGCAGAGTAATCACTCTAACAGTTCCTCCCTGGGGACGGGTTCATCTCTAAAATAAAGCCACTTTGTTTTGTCGGGAATAAAAGAGAAAACGGCAACAACGCAGGAGTTTCCATGTTGATCTACCCATCAGCTAGCATGTCGGGTCCCTCTCTTAATGACACGACATCCACCAAGGTACTTTTAATCATTATTAAGATTAATTAACTGAAGGCTTCAGAACAGGTCTTGACAAAAAATGGTATCCCGTAGTGTTAATAATGCCTATGCATCTCTTTCTCTCTCTCTCCCTCTTGCGCTCTCGCTCTCGCGCTCTCTCTCTCTCTCTCTCTCTCTCTCTCTCTCTCTCTCTCTCTCTCTCTCTCTCTCTCTCTCTCTCTCTCTCTTTCTGACATTTCTTTGGTCTCTTTGGTCTATCTGGTTCTCACATTGTCCTGAAACTTGTAAGTCGCTTTGGATTTAAGTGTATCCCAAGTGAGCATAATGTATTCTTGACCTTGTTACCTCAGCGACTCCTGTGCAGGAGTTGTGTATGTGAACATGGTGACTTGTCTAGACGAGTTTTATTATGGTTCTGGCCTCAACTAGTAAAGTGACCGTTTGTCATGCATGAACACACCACAGCACACAGCGTAAACAGAACAAAATTCTTTCTCTGCATTTAAGGTAGCAGCCAGAAACACAGTGCCCGGGGAGGCTGGTTTGTAGCAGAGGATGGTTTCAGTCCATCGACCTCTGGGTTATGGGCCAAATAACCACCCCAGCTGGGACTCGAGCCTGGCTTAGGAGGCCAGTGCCTCATACATTAGAGCACTCATTCTCGTCACTTATTTATTAATTTTTTTCTGTAATCCTCATAAGCTTTTTTTCTGTATTTTGGGGGTCATGTCATCTGTTCAAGAACGAACGAAGATAAAATGTCACCATTTGACTATGATGATCAGTTTTTCATTTTTGGAGATGGAGGGGAAAGAGAACAGCTTATCCTCCAAGGCAGAGTAGACAGATTGCAGCGCCAGGATCCGCAGACCTTTTGGCGTCTAGAATTCCCCTTTGACCACTGTCTTAAAAAAAAATTAAATTCATTTAAAAAAACTGGCCACGTTATTAGATCCCCCCAGAAACATGCAATAGTACCATCAGTACATCTTTCTCTGAAGATTAACTTACCCTGCACGTTTAATGTTTTTATATGTATGGCTAAGTAAAGAGCTGTTCTGATTGTAACCTCATCAGCTTTAATTTTCTACATTTATATTCAGCGCGTTTTGAGTAAAACAAAACAAAACACGTGTGTTCAGCGTTAATGTACTCAGAAGAAGGTGTTCTGATTGGTCTTGGCGGATTCTGTGCGTGATGACGCAGCATGCGTGCGTTGCCATTGCTTCAATAGCAAAAACCAATCGGATTGCTCGAATCTGACGTCACCACACCTATCCCGTCGTCCTCCGCTGGACATGACAAACAAAATAATAAAATGATCTTTAAAACCTTGATTAAAAAAATATTCTGAGTGAGCAAGTAAGGAATAAAAATGAATATAAACATAGTTATCAGATCTGGTGGTCTTAATGCCGAAGAAGGAAACCCACCGTTCGTGTGAAACGCAGCTCACAGACTGAAGAGATCAGTCCTGAAGCTAGAGAGACCAAGACTATACTTTCAGGGATCATTTCTATAGTTTCTAACTTGGAAATTTGATTTGAAAGTGTTTCGTCTCTCTAACCACGATGATGAGCTGAGACGCTTCTTTCTGAGCGTGAATCGGATGGAGGATTATGAGTTATCTCATGCGTTCTTCATCATTGATGACCGTTCCTTGCTGTGTTACGCAGCCTGGAGGAAAGAGGCGTGTTCAGAGTGGTTAGACTACTATATGGTAAAAAGCAGATTATCTTTTCTTATTTTAAATTTGTGTATTGAGTTTCCAATTGTCGAGTGCAGTAGTTGAGAATTGATCATTGTAAGTACTATAGAACCGTTTGTATTAAAGTAGGCATTAAAAGATGTCGTGAAAAGATCATCAAAGCCAATAGAGTGCTACGGGGAGTTTTGAAAGAGGGCATATCGGGAGTGCTCATTGGA
>JBBPCX010070038.1:0-10915 GCA_037974365.1 Hydrocynus forskahlii | reverse complement strand
GCGTATAGCAGTTCAGCACCGTGAACAGCGGAGGGGGGCCTCTCACGCTAAGGGGGCTGAATCGGCTACAACACCGGCTACCGGCATAGGAGCTCCCACACCATGCTGGAATGCAGGCTTTCAGCAAGCTTTCGATTGCACTCCTGTAAAAGTTAGCGGTTGTGCACGCTCGGGTATGTGTGCATTTACTTGCGCACACGTGTGTAGAGGAATCTTCTGTTCCTGTCTAAATGTGCAGACAGGGAAGGAAACTAGCGCAAGTTTGAGTAGTAAAGGTGCACTGAAAAAAGTGATTCTGGCCTCTTGTAAATGTTACACATTTCAGTCTAGCTGATTTAATTTATTTTAATGCATAATTGTATACTACATGTTTTTCAGTTAATTTGAAAACGAACCGCCTTTCTTTTAAACCACTTCATTTTATTCGATTAAAAGTAAATTATAAAAAATATGTACACTGCAATTCCCTTAAATTGTCCTAAATGCGCATGTGCGCCTCTGATCTGCCGCCAATTTTCTTTCGATGGGGAGTCTTCTGCTCCACTCTGTTCGGTTAGGAGGACTATCCAATGCCATGTGATATCGGTAAGTAAACTATTTACAGTGTCCTTTATATTCGTCTTAAACACGATTTTATTTATATATTATGAGTGAAAGAATTCATTTAGCTAATTTCGTCAGTGTGTACGATTAGCTTAAACCCGTTTAGCAAGCATGGTTCACACATTATTTTTTCTAATTCAACTTGAATTATGTTGCCATCGGTGCCCTGAGCTAATAAGGATGGAAAACGATTATTATTTTCAGTGCACTTGTATCGCCTGGGCAGGTAACTGCAATACCAGCACATTTAGGGGTGGAGAATGACGACATCTGAATTCACAAATCACTGAACTGTAGAGATACTCTACAAACTGCAAACTATCTTTACCGCGGTGCAGTACGCTAGCACCTGAGCAGACACTGCACGTTTCTGAAGCGTTGAGAGGATCATTAAAATTCGTGAGTTTGTATTTTGTGTTTTACGATGCCATGGCGGTAGAAAAACAATCACTAATTTTGTCTAATGAATGTGGAAGTGTAAAGATTGTGGTGCTGAAGTATCTCAGCGATCTGAAATTCTTAAACATTACAGACTAAAACATAGTCATTTTGGGCGTGGTTCTCATATTAAGTGTATCTATTCTGATTGTCCATGTGTATTAAAGTATTGGAATTCCCTTTTTACACTCTTGTCAAGGCATCACACCAATACTCTAAAGGTCTCTGAGCCACGTACTACCTTTTCTTGTCATTTATGTAGCTTTTGTGAACTTGGAACAGAATGTGATTATTTTCTTCACATGAGCCGTCACCTGGTGATTTTGTAAAAGGCACAATACGGTGTGTCATAGCAGACAATTTCTGGATTTACTGAGAGTTTTGTAGGTGAATACATCTGTCGGTTTTGTGTTGCAAAGAAGTCTGAAATTCAGGAGAGGGAAGTTAGTTCAGGTGCGTTTACTCTCCGAAGTAAAATGACACATGACGTGCATGTCAGGATATCACAGGACAGTGCATAACCTTGTTACGGTGTTAAAAGGAAGTGTGTTTTTTCTGCAAATCTTTCTCATTTCAATGTCTGCACTGGTTACCCTCCAGACCTTGCACATGACATTTTTGAAGGCATATTTCCTGCTGAGCTGGCACACTGTCTCAACTTAATTAGCAAAAAATTCTTCACACTTGACTACCTCAGTGTAGGTATTCAAAAGTTCCCATACAAACGGACAGACAAAAAGAACAGCGCTCATGGTATTTCCAAAACATTAATGTTAAAAAAAGTATAGGAGGAAATGCACATGAAAATTGGAATCTTTTACGATTCCTGCCGTTTTTGATTGGGCAAATGGTGCCCCCAGATGAGCCAGCCTGGCAGGTCATTTTGAACCTTAAAGACATTGTTGAACTTGTTGTTACACCTGTGCACACGGCTCAATCCATTGCGTTCCTTGAAGCCAAGATTTGTGACCACAGGTATAGATTACAAGAAGTGTTTCCAGGTCTGGAACTGTTGCCAAAACAGTTATCCCCAAATGATCGGGCTTTTTGGTCCACTAGTTGGAATGTGGACTGTGAGGTTTGAGGCAAAACACAGTTTTTTTAAGCAGGTTGTCCGCCACACACGCTGCTTTAAAAATGTGCTCTTGTCTTTGGCAGTGAAGCATCAGTTCATGATTGCACATCACCTGGCATCAGCCACAGCTGAAACATCTAGCTTGACTGTTTCCTCTGTTTCAACAGTCTCTGTTGACATTTTACATCAGGATGTGCAAAAGATTCTGCTGCTGAAATACCCTGATGTGACTCGTGTTCAGCTCACAAAGAATGCAACAGTTAATGGAGTAAATTACAGAGAAGGTATGATTGTCATTCATGGCTCTGTTGGAGGCATGCCTGAGTTTGCAGAGGTTATCCAGATGGTTGTTGTGGAGGCTATCCTGAGTTTTATTGTGAAAGAACTGTGTGCATGGTACAAGGAGCATTTCAGGGCATTTGAGCTGTGTCCCACATCACAAGTTTCCCATTCAACATTCTGCCTTGGTGGACAAGTACCCCCTGGCTGATTATAGGATTGGAAGCAGCTGAATGGTGACCCTTAAAAGATTCATATACATACAAGGTTTGATAATTTATGTTCATTGTATGTAATACAATGCATGTCATATTCAGAACCATTTGTTGGTTTTCCCTTTTTTCTGCTTAACAACTAGATTGAAGAATGAGACAGCTGATGAAGTTGAGAGTCATTGTGGATGATGATGACTATAGACGACTTGATCTCCATTCAGGCCTGCCAAAATCTTTGACAGATTTACACAGTACTATTTGCCAGGCATTTGGAATTGAAAGAGACTTTCGTATTCAGTTAATGGATCCTGACTTCCATAATGAATTCATGAACCTCATCATCAGTTGAAGAATTACAGGACAGAAGCACAGTCAAGCTGGTGAACATGGTAACACTCTCCCTAACCCCTGTATATGATGTGGATGTGTGTACTCCTTCAATGGAGAATGCCTACAACATTTCTAGATCATCTGGCACACCAGTGAGCAGCCAGACATCTGCCAGTGTTTCCTCGCAGGCATCGCTGTCCTCCTCAGACTCTGATAGTACTGTGATTCTGCACCGTTCAGACACTGCACTGAGAGGACATCCATGGCCACGTGACTTCCCCATACCTTGCTTTCCACACTGTGGAGGTGCAGCTTCAACGTGGAAAAGACATCTTCAGAGAAACTGGCGTGCAACTTAAGATTACTCCAGGGTTAAAGTCCAAAATCTTAGAGAAGCTAGCAGAGGAGATCTTCAAGTATACAGCATATCCACAAAATCACCACATAGATGATGTAGCTGGGGCACTCATCAAAAAATTTCCCTGTCTGAGGGAACCATCTGCCTCTGGTTATTATGGGTGGATGATTAGCCTGAAATATAAAATGGCTAATTACCGTACAAAAATGCAACACATTGGTTTTCCAGAAGTGACTGTAAATGCTTTGAAAAACAAGTCCACTAATGGTGGCCTTCTAGCCAAAAATGTAAAGAAGCCTAAAAAGGCTGAAGTCAACTTTTTTCCTTCCCATGTTGCTGGTGAAAGCCTAGAAAATGTGAGACTGGAGTTGCTGAATAGTGTCACACAAAGAAACAGTGCTGCATCTATAAGACAGAAGATGTCAAAAACATTCTCTTACAGAAGAAAAGTGGTTGTGCAGGAAAATCCACATGCTCGGGAGTTTAAATCCGGGTGGCCTGCACTTTTTTCTGTGGACGAGGTAAGCATTTCCTTTCTTCTACAGTGAGCTGCCACATCATACATAAATTTATGTGGCACATAAATTTATAAAGTGGCTGTGACAGTGTGAGGGAGCACACCCACTCAACTATCAGGCTCTTCATTTATTATTTTCTTTCTGACAAAATTTTAGGCCTGTGTGATATATCCCAAAAAACACATCTCAGCATCTTTTCAAAAGTAATATAGTTTAAGACCAAATTGTTTACATCATTGAAATGTTTCTTCCATAAGAGCGTTCTTGCATTTCATCTTCTCTCCCTGTCTGTAAATGCATTGTTCCCTGCCACTTCTCTGCGTCACTGGACCTTTATGCACACAATTAACTTCAGGATTACTGCGCTGCCTACCATTAACTTTAGGAAAGCTTATTTAATCAACATGGCAGTACTTAATCACTTTGAATCAACTCCAACTCCTTCCAGAAAACATCTCCCCTGCATGGTGAATGTTTTTACCTATTTTTTGCAGCTGATACAGAGCAATGTGCTTTGTCTTCTGTTTTGCTTCTTACAGATAATGCTGAATTCCAGCGCATAACAACAGTGACACTTGAGGCAACCTACATGGCACAGCTGGACAGCCATTCACCCCAGCTGACATTGGTTTTCCAGAAGAAGGGTGGCATTTCTGGCCAGACCTAGCCAAACATCTGGCAGACTTGCAAAGGTAAATATAGATACACAATGTTATACAACACTTTCAGATTAAGGTGTGCAGACTGCACAGTCAGGACAGTGTTATCAGGATGGTGTTAGCTCTACAACTTATTACATTTTATTTTCATTTCAAATGTACTGACCAGGCTAATTCACTTCAATAGGACAGTCCATTTATAGTACATTGCAATTTTTTAGGAACAATTTTTAGGAAAGTTCTACTGATTGTTATAATTTTACACAGACTTAGGTGATGTTAAACAGAAAAGGGCAGCAGGCCTCAAAGATTTATGCATTTACCTTGGTGAGGATGATGGACATCTCATCGGTGAATATAATGTGAGTGTGACACCACAACAGTAGTTTTACTTTGTCATTGTATCATTAGCTGCGTTTACATGGACACTTTTAATCGGATTACATTTAATCGGATTAAAATAACCCAACCTAACTGTTTACATGAGCGTCAAATAAAGAGATCCGCGTTTGTTCCACGTTTACATGTTCCAGCCATTTAATCCGATTGTACATTATTTTGACAAGTGCTGTGGTAGGCCTGGGCTACTTTTCTTGTACAGAAAAAGAGAATGCGCTGTCTGAACTTTTGAGGCTTCGGCAACAGAGGCAGGACTGTTCAGGTAGCCGATTCTGATGTAAATAACACAAGACTGTTTAACCGTGCGACGGAGGCCCCGCCTCCATTGCCGCCCACTTATTTACATTTGAGCCCGGTTCATTTTAAACATGGATTTGACTGAAGAGTTCATGGAATACATTGTTTTGGCATTAATGTCTAATCTGTGTCTCTTGATAAATGTGCTGTTGATAATTCGTCACCTTACATGGCCCCAGACATGGCCCCCCTTACGTGGCCCCAGAAGCAACCACTGTCAGAGCGCAGATTCTTTTGGTTCCTTTGGCTATTGTGCTGTATACATTGGGAAGCTGTGCTGAATACCGTGTTTTGGCTAATCAATTTGGGGTCCTCAAATGTACAGTAAAAAATGTGTGTACCAGTACTTGCAAGATTAGAGATTGGAAGATTAGATTACATGTGACAACCACCACCACGCAGCTAACAGAATGCAATTTCACTATATGTCTTACCATAAAATTTGGAAATGTATCTCATCTCAAACATTCCCAATAATAGTCCAACCTATGTAGCCTAGACCTAAAAACAGACAGGCTAGTAGATTGATGGTGGTAAAAAAGTAATAAAACAATTTTATTCTGCTCTATCAGATTTGAGGCGGCATATCAAATCCCCCAAGTAATGGGATTGATTGAAAAAACCCATATCCCCATCCTTCCTCCTTCAGATGGTTATAGGGACTTTGTAAACCGCAGAGGTTGGCCATCCTATGTGCTGCAGGCTGTTGTTGACGACAAATGCTGGTAAGAAGAAGACGAAATGCCCTTTAATGTATTTGGTTTGAGTTGCTCATACTATTGCATTCGATAAATTAAAATACAATGATGCATGTCACCCAGTTTCTGGAGCATCAGCTTTAAAATGCCTGGAAGTGCACATGACGCAAATGTCCTGAGCCTGTCGGACCTTTACAAAAGAGCCCATCTGCTACCTCAGGTAAGGCCCACAAGAAATACATGAGTAAGAAATTGTACACAATACACACCTCTACCCTAAGCCTATTTTAAATTATTCCCTTTTTAGTGTGGGGTTGAGAACATTTTTGGAATGCTGAAGGCTAGGTGGAGAGTACTCCTAAAACGAAGTGAATTCCACTTTACGTTTTCACCCAAGGTTATTGCTACCCGTTGTGCACTCCACAACAGAGGAAAAAGATGCCGCGCCATAGCAACTGGTTAGAGGAAGCCATTGACCCTTCTGTTAGCTACCCTCAACCAGCCGGACAATTGCCGGGACAATACTGGTGGTAGCAGTGCAAGAGAAGCATTGACCATATATATGGCCACTCACTTTCCATTTTGCACAGGGTATCTGCGTTAACATAGTAGTAGTGTTGTTTTTGGCCTTTCTTAATTTTAGTTTTAGTCTAGTCTTTGCGTCAAGCTGTCATTTTAGTTTTTATTAGTCTTAGTCACTTCCATACTCTTTTTAGTCTAGTCAAGTTTCAGTCGAAGCATTTTAGTCTTATTTTAGTCAGAATTATCCACGACTGTTTACATCTAGTTTTAGTCAATGAAAACTGATGACGTTTTAGTCAATGAAAGTTGTATTTTAGTCTCTTTTTTTAGTAATTCAATCCTATTTAACCCAGTCAATATAGTATAAGTACCTAGTAGACAAAATCTAAATTTTCTTTTTAGTCATACCTATTTCACAATTCAAACAAGGTTATATTATTATTATTACCTTATAGACTCAAGACTACTGTACATCCATTCCAGACACGGAACATTTTAATTTACTTTTGCCAACCAAACATGTTAGAGCTTAGAAGTACACACACAAATTTAAATAAAATAAATAAAATAACATCACACTACTGGCAGGCACACACGCACCAATCGTATTCCACGTGTTCCATCTTTATTCTTTAACAAAACACAAAACAAACACTGGTGTGAGAGCCAGACTTAAGACTATAGATTCTCTTTAACAACAAGACAAGACTAACTGAGATACAAGCTGTTTTCCAGAAACAAAGAGATGGGTTCACACTAAACAAAGAGCTGATCTGTCTGACAACTAAAACATAACCTTTTGGAACTTAAATACGCTACAGTCTCAAACATCAACCAATCAGCATACAACAATCACTAAACTCAAACACAATACAGCTGACAATAGAGACACAACATAAACCAAGTTCAAAATAAAAGTCTTAACACAAAAACCCCAGTCTACACAAAGAGCGACCCCTGTTGGCCGCTGTCGGGACCTGATAACCACTAAAAAGTGCAAATAAAATGAAAACGTGTGTGTCTATTGCCATAAAACCCACATTTGTAAAACTGGTAAAAGTCTTCATCTTCAGTGTGTTGGCTTGAACTTGTCTGAATATTTTTTTTTATTCCTGAACAAATATAGTCTACACAACCAAATCAGAACAATAGATTAGATTCACGTGCCTTTCAATGGACAAAAGTATTGGGACGTAACACCCTTCAACTCTAAGTTCGAGCGCCCCAATACTTTTTTCTCCCCTCCCTATCGTACAGGAAATAACATCTCGTCTCGTTTTATTCAACGAAAATGAAGAGACATTTTAGCATAGTTTTGATTTTGTAAACCACATTTAGTCTCATTCTTATTCGTCAACATTACATTATATATTTTATTATAGTTATCGTCACATGACCAGCATTTACGTTCCGTCTTGTCTCGTTTTTGTCATGTGATAAATGTTCGTTGACGACGATATTTATTCATAATTTTCGTTGACGAAAGCAACGCTACATAGTAGTTACTAGTAGTTTATAGTTATTATAGTTATTTGTTTGCATTTATAATTGTTTAGCTTTGGTTCATGCCATTTGGTTCATGTCTTATTCTGATGACCTTTGCTATCAAAGATATTAAAAGTTATTTGGAAAAAAATCAAGTTTCTCACTTCATGTGTTCACCGACACTCAGAACACCAACCCTTTGCAATACCCACTACATCTGTTGTGTGTGTAAAATCTGTGCAAATATACTGGAACATGGCTAGTAATAAAACAAAGGCACTTTCATTGGACAACTGAAAATGTCCAACACTAAGTCAATAAAATAAATACTTAAATAGCACATAAATAAATACTAAAATAGTATATTACAACATCAAGTCCACAAATAAATACTTAAATAGCACATATATATAAACACTAAAATAGTCTATTGCAACATCAAGTCAATAAATAAATACTTAAATAGCACATGTATATATAAATACTAAAATAGTCTATTACAATATCATCAATAAATAAATACTTAAAGAGCACACCCCACAACCAACCACATTGCAACAGCACCTGAATACTGGCTCTGCTGAACATCCACGCTCTCAATAACAAAAGCGTCATTCTAAATGAATTCATCACTGACACCAGCTTGGACTTCCTCTGCCTCACTGAGACCCGGCACAAACCACTGGATTATCTTGAGCTTAACCAAAGCACTCCTGCTGGTTTCACCTACATCGATAAACCCCGCCTTGAAAAGCGTCGTGGTGGTATAGCAGCCATATACAAAAAGGACATAAAAACAGCACCCATTTCCATCCCTATCGCAAATTCATTTGAACACCTTGCCTTCAAATTGTCCAGTCCAACCCCTTTGGCTATTGTAGTTATCTATCACCCGCCCAAACTGACCTCAGATTTTCTGACCCAGCTCTGTGCCTCATCGCCATCCGTTCTCCTTGGTGATTTCAACTTCCATATTGATAATACAAACTGCAAATCTGCCATGGAGTTCTTGGAACTACTTCAATGCTTCAACTTTACTCAGCATGTAAACTTCCCCACTCACAGTCATCACCATATACTGGACCTGGTCTGTACCACTGGACTCACTTTTCACCAACTCTCAAGCATCAATCTTCATATTTCAGATCACTTGGCAGTCATCATGGACATTACTATCCCTTCTCCACCTCCAAAACGAAGTCGCTCCATAACAGAAATCTCAAATCAATGTCATCATCTACTTTCTCAAATCTATTAACCAGCACACTCCAATCTTCTCCTCCCCCTCTGTCAGACAGTCCACATGATCTGGTTACATACTATGACGACACACTCTCCTCCTGTCTTGACCAACTTGCCCCCGTCAGAACAAAAAACGTCAGTTTTACCCACTCAGCTCTCTGGTGCACTCCTGAACTACACAAAATGAAATCCCATAAACGCCGACTAACCGTTCATCTCCAAGTATATAAGGACTATCTCCAACAGCACAAGGAAGCGCTCACAGCTGCACGATCTAACTACTACTTACAGCTTATACATTCTGGATCCAACAACCCCAAGGCTCTCTTTTCCACCATAAACAAACTACTCAAACCCAATACTACCGCGTCTAACTTATTCTCCACTGACAAATGCTCAGACTTCCTGACATTTTTCCAACAAAAAATAGAAACCATCTACGACAGCCTGGCCTCAACACTAGCGCCCCACACCTCCTCTCCCCCCTTTCCCCACCTCCTCTTACCTCTCAGCCCTCGTCACAGTTCTCACTTGTCTCCCTCACAGAACTCGCTGAAATCATCTCCGGCGCCAAAACCACTACTTGCATCCTTGACCCCATCCCGTCCAGCCTTATCAAAAACTGCCTCCCAGCTATTGCTCCACTCATCTTATCTATCACTAACTCCTCCCTCAGTTCCAGCTCTGTCCCTTGTTCACTCAAACGCGCCGCTGTCACACCAATCCTCAAAAAAACTGGTCTCAATCCCGACATCATGGCATACTTCCGGCCCATTTCCAACCTCTCATTTCTGTCTAAAATCCTGGAGTGTGCCGTCGCAACTCAAATAAAAACCCATCTAAACTCTAACAACCTGTTTGATACTATTAACCACAACATCCTCCTCTCCCGCCTAGAATCGTCTCTTAATATCACTGGCTCTGCTCTTTCCTGGCTAAAATCTTATCTTCTCAACAGACAACAGTTCATCTATCTCAACAACTGCTCCTCCCCTCCTGCTGCCTTTTCCCAGGGCATCCCCGAAGGCTCAGTGCTGGGGCCTCTTCTCTTTATTATCTACAGCCTTCCTCTTGGAAACATCATTCGTCGCCACAACCTCCGCTTCCATCATATTCCTTCTCTGCTGCTGAAACCTTTATTCATGGCTTTATCACATCCCGACTCGACTACTGTAACAGCATCCTTTATGGCTTACCCTCCAAACTGCTTAATAAATTACAATACATTCAGAATACTGCAGCACGGCTCCTCACCTTCAAAGCTCTCCATAACCAGGCCCCCTCCTACCTTACGGAACTACTCCACCACCACACTCCTTCTCGTAACCTTCGCTCTGCAGATGCCAACCTTCTAGATCCACTTGTCCAGACAAAGCACCGTACCCTCTGGAACTCGCTACCACAACCCATCAGACAATGTACAGACCTGGCAACTTTCAAGTCTCTTCTAAAAACCCATCCCTTCAAATCTGCTTTTAGCCTCTAACCACTGCTCTCTCACACACATGCATGTGTTCATCTGGTCCATTCATTTGTTTTTACTTGTGCTGTCTTCCTATGTAAGTTTTAAATGTTTTGCTTTAAAATTTTGATTATATGTAAGTGTTTTAAGTCTGTTACAATATCAAGCTAATAAATACATACTTAAATAGCATATATGTATATATATATATATATATATGCTATTTGTGTATTTATTATTATTATATATATATATATATATATATATAGTATATCACAACATCAAGTCAATACTCCAATAGCACATATACATTCTGAAATAGTATATTACAACAT
>JBBPCX010070037.1:0-10915 GCA_037974365.1 Hydrocynus forskahlii | reverse complement strand
CCAGTGTTCCCAGTGTCCCTGTCTCTTCCAGTGTTCCCAGTGTCCCTGTCTCTTCCAGTGTTCCCAGTGTCCCTGTCACTTCCAATGTTCCCAGTGTCCCTGTCTCTTCCAGTGTTCCCAGTGTCCCTGTCTCTTCCAGTGTTCCCAGTGTCCCTGTCTCTTCCAGTGTTCCCAGTGTCCCAGTTTCCTCCAGTGTTCCCAGTGTCCTGCTCAGTACATAAACCTCTGTGTCTTTGTGGATTCTTTGTTGTAATCTCCCAGCTCTGTCTGACTCCCAACAGATGTTCTGTTGGTTCTTGTTGTTTTGCTTGTTGTTTTTTTCCCCTGTTTCTTCAGACTCTTTGCTAATATCCTGCTAATATTATTCCTAGTTAAACTGCCAGTTCAGGTGTTTTCACTCTCTTGAATTACTTTGTCTTTCTGTTTACCTTGGAGTTGCATGTTTGTTTAAGAAAATTGGATTTTTGCTCTTGCATCCAGCCTAATCCCTGTGACACACTGGAGGTCATGATTGTTGTACATTTTTGCACATGTACAATGTACAATTTGTACATTACCGTTTTCCATCCCCTCGTAAACCACTTTGATAAATGAAATATATATTTAGCTGTTCAAGGAGAACCTTGCATCTCTAAGGTGCCTCACATTTTCAAATTAGAAAAAAGAATATTGACCGAAATGGAAATAGGGTTTTGTTCCGACATTGTCAGTATGTGGCCTTCTTCATGGAGGGGAAATTTTCTTGTTAATAAGCTTACTAAGATGAGGCAGAAGAAGAAGAAGAAGAAGAAGAATCACTTTACCTCCCTCTTCCATGATGGGATCAAGGTCTGGGTCGACCTTATAGGTCCAGGACATGACCTTACACTCTCCCCCTCTGTAAATATCAGTTACAGATTAGTTCTGACTCACACACTTTATTAAAAAAAAAACAATCAGACAAATGAAAGATTTTTAAATAAGAGTTATGAAATAACTTAGGACCAGGCCTGAAGTTTCCCATCTCCTGAGCCATTTCTCTCCATACTGTCTCTGTCTTTGAGGAGGGTGTGTGTGTGTGTGTGTGTGTGTGTTGGGGATGGGAGGTGGTAGGTTGTCCACCCTTCTTCACCCCTAAATGTTAACTGTGCTTTATGTTATCTGTATTCTTTTATTTTATCTATATTCTTTTATTTTACTGTATTTACCTCAGTTTGTCTTATTTTAACTGCTCTTTAATCCTACTTTTATTCTATATGTTTTTTTGCTTACATCTTTTTATGTTTTAAATGAACCTTTTCATTTAAACATTTTATGTGTAAATGAACCTAAATAAAAAGCCAAAACCAAGTCCAGTAAGTTATTGTGTGGTTTCAGGTTGCGACACTCACTCATGCAGAGCAGCCGTCATGATCAGAGAGTTATTTACTCCTTTGTGCAGAACCGCAACGGAGTTGTCGATTCCTTTATATGATGCAATGTCCTCATCATCCCACGAGGCCACGCCAACAAAATACCACTTTCCTAGGTACTGCATTGTAACATTATAACATGATCATTACATACTAATGAAAATGAAATCATTTCTGGGCTGCCAAATATATTGCACAACTCAACTATTGCACAAAATACTGTATTATGCAATAAAACACAAGTAAGTGACATGGCAAATACGTACAATAACAAGAGTTTACGGAATGTTTTGGTTTTTCTTATGTAAAAGTAGTTTTACCAAAAATAAAAGTAATATCAACTATCAGTCAGACAACAGATTATACAAAACCTGTCCTCCACACTTCATCGTATTATGCAGTACTGTGCAAAAGTCTTGAGCCCCCCCTTATTTCTTAATCTTTTGCTTCAAATGATCCAGACTTTCTTGTATTTTTAATGTTGTCTTGGGGTGCAGTCTTACACACACACACACACACACACACACACACAACTGCATGAGATGAAAAACACCCATTCTTGTGTCTTCCAGTTCAAATACCTCCCACTGCCGAAATATCTTTCAGCTGGACTAAACTACAGCTGGAATGTGTGTGTGTGTGTGTGTGTGTGGACGGATGGGTTACAATTTTCCCCAGAACTCCTGAAGGACTTTCAAAGACTCTCAGAGACTTTCAGTCTAGTCCCTGAACCTGACCAGTTTCAGGGGAATGTTTTTGTTTGTTAAGACACACTGTGACCTACGTATGAATCATTCAACCAGAACAAATCACATCTAACTTAAGGCTTGAAACAGTGAAGAAACAGCTGCAGATGATTCCAGATGATCAGGCGGTGATCAGTATACTGGTGGTGCTGAATGCTGAGTGGTTGGAATTCCTTTATCTAGGAACCTTGTATCTTCAGGCACTTTGCAGCCTGTCACAGTAAAACATTTGTTCTCATTTCTTTCATTGTATCTACTCAGTAAGCCAGGATGAGGGAAAAAATTTTATTTTTGCACCGACAATGTGATTCAAAGTAAACTATGAAGAGTGAAGAGCTAATAGACTTGAATAGTACTGTATAAATTAGCATTTTTATGCTAATACGTTATTAGTACTTGATAATACGTTATTTAGCATTTTACCAGTAATGTTCTGAAATGATTCTAACAGCGACAGTGTGGTCAGCCTGGATTCAGTGGTGCCCTCAGGACTTACCTTATCAGCGAGGAGGCCTTGACTGGACAGAGGAGGCGGAGGGAGACATGGCACCAGAACCTGCGCCAGTGTGTAAAGAACACCTAGAACCCAGAACATCCCGACAGCTCAGAGAGACAGACTGACCTCCTGACTGACAGTTTCTGAGACCAGCTTGACTTTTTAGTGCATGAAAGTTCATTAACCCTGCACGTTGCTGTTAATGATTGTTAATTTGTTTATTGATTTTAGTTCTGACAGTAAGTTTGAATGCATCCTGGTCTTTCCCATCTTTTTCTTCTTCTTCTTCTTCTTCTTATTATTATTATTATTACTACTATTATTACTATTACTATTATTATTATTATTATTATTATTATTATTATTATTATTATTATTACTATTTTAGGTAAACATAAGTAAACACAAACATGACCATAAAATGCTGTGGAAAAAATATTCAGGTACTGCATTAATTTAGAAAAAAAAAAAAGTATATCTAAAATGGTAACTTTTACTGTAAATCATTTGTTATTGGTTGATGCATTATTAAAAGCTCAAATGAGAAAAAAAGAATAGTGAATAAGAATAAGAATGAATAATGAAACATAATATAATAATAATAATAATAATGAAATAAAGAATGATAATGCAACAAAAATAGCAGCCAACTTCTATTTATTTACATTTCATTTTCTGTAAACTCTGTTTATAAATAGTTAATATTTGTCTTGTTTAGGGGTTTTATTGTCTGTTTTGTGCTGAGGTTTACAGATGTTTACAGGTTTTAACAGGTTGTAAATGATTAGATTCACTGGTTGCTTTATCTGAGCACACCCCTCTGAGTGTGTTTCAACTTTGCACTGCATTCAGAATGAACAGACAAACAAACGGCACTAAAGAGAACAAGAGCTTTAAACCCCAGTTTTGACAGCTATCAACTCCTTCAGACTGTGAAAATATTTTAAACAACATTTTTAACATTAAAACAGTATTTCACCTTGTCACAATATTTATGCGAAAAGACAATCATTCATTTTATTCTCTCTGAAAGAATATTCTCTCTCGTTGGCCCCAAAGTCCAGCTTGACTTATGAGTGGTTTTGTGCTAAGACCATCCATTTCTATAATTTATTCACACATTACTATTTGCAGGTTTTTTGGTTATACTGACCATATGTACACTTAAGAGAATGCCTATATGAGCAGTCCAGTATTACGTATCAAAACATGATTAAAGCAAAACTGCAAAATGAAAACACCGCAGTATGAATGCTTTGTTGAAGGTCAGCAGGAGAAAACATCTGGTCTTTTCTGAACCTCCACCAACATTTTGTTCACCTATGATGTGACAGCAGATCTGCTGGGGATCAGTGTCTAAACCTTATATTTCTAATTCATTCTAAAATAAATGATAATAGATTCTTGTAGACCATAATAAATATGATAACATATTTATAGAACAATATCTTTATAGGATAGTGTGGTGTTTATTTTTACATTAGTAGTTTAGATCAAAAAGTTTATTTTTACTTTAGTAGTTTATATCAAGGCCTACTATTTAAAAAAACGTGTCATATGGTTCTTGTGGTTTTTACACATTTTACAGTTTTTATGGTTCTTGCAGTTCTCATGGATTTTACAGGTTCTTATGGTTTGTACAGTTCTGACGGTTCGTGTAGTTCGTATGGTTCTTATAGTTATCACAGGTCTTACAGTTCTAATAATTACAGTTCATATGGTTCTTACAGTTCTAATGGTTCTTATGGATCTAATGGTCCTTATAGGTCTTACAGTTCTTATGTTTCTTTCAGGTTTTACAGTCCACATGGTTCTGACTGTTCTCACAGTATGGTTTTCTGCGTCTCTCCAGCCCCACTGAAATGCAGGATTCGCTTTAGGATGTCACCTTTGTCCAACTTCAGTTTTGAAAGCTTGTTTGCTTAGAGCTGATTGACTGTTTAAGTTAAAGGTCAAATCTGGATTTAATTTGGATTCTGTCATTGTAACTGAACTGCCATAAGGTAGAAGAATAAACATGTCATGACTTAAAATTTCTGTAAATTATGAGTCTGTCTGTCTGTAAATTAAGTTGAAATGTCAACTTTTCATTCTTAGAGCATCTCTAAGAAGTGAATCAGTGAATGTTAGCATGGAATTAAGTGCTGTGCTGTCAGGTCTATCTGTGGTCAAAATGAGCTTTGGTTCCCTCTAGTGATAACACATTAGTACCCTTACTCCTACACTACGATCAAAACCACTGGGACCCAGAATAACATCTTACATAATGTAAGTTCATTAATCTGTCCAATAACCTTAATTTTAAGAAAGTTAATTCATTAATTCTGAGGAATTAGAACACTGTTTTTTAGTGAGGGATCATGTGACCATCATGATAGGTCTTTTTCTTTTTTATAATTTTCTTTTTTTTAATTTTTACAGTTTTGCTCAAATATAATTTTTTGTAAAGCACAAACCTACAGGACACATAGGCCTGCTTTTTATTATTATGCTTTTATATTTAAACAAAATACAGAATTCCATCGAAGACACATAATGTTGGTTTTCTCTTTCAGTTGCCACTTAGATCAAACAAAAGACATAAAAAAGGGTTTAGAGACACTAAAGACCTTAAACCGATGCAGAAGAGACGAATGAACAGCAGAGGGCAGCTTAGTTAAAGAGATAGTTCAACATTTCTTTATGTTTTCAGAATTTCAAAATGCCTGTTTTTAAAACAAACTCTAAATGTCTGAAAGACATTTACCAATCCCACTGCAGTAACGGAACCAGTATGAAAACCACTATGAAAAACTGTTCATCTGTTATATGGACTCTGTAACAGATTGTAGGACTGTGTAACAGATTCATACTGCAGGCCATCAGAGCGCTGAACACACAGACATATCTAGACCCTGCCAAACCAAACATCATTTACTGTTACACTGCTGTTTTGTCTTTTTATGGCATTGTTTCTGACATACCTGTGCTTTGTTGAATGTTGCTACATAGTCTTCGTGGGCTATGGATAAACATCTCATTACCTGTCCACAACTGCTGATGACAAAAAAAGAAACCTTGAATCTTCAATTCGGTTCTATGCAATTCAACTTAATTTATAAAGTGCTTTTTACAACCAGTGTTGTCACAATGCAGCTTTACAGAATCCAGGTCCGAGCCCCTAGTGAGCAAGCTAAGGGCAACAGAGTCGAAGAAAAACTCCCTAAAGCTGGAGGAACCAAGAGGAGGCCAGATGGTGATCAATCTGACTGAACAGATGGGCAGGGGTACCTCTTGGAGACAACAGAAAATGGTCAGTTCTGCTTACGTTTTCAGGGTTCAGTTGTAAAGAGAGAAAGTTGAGACTCTGGCATACCTTGCTATAGCAGCATAGCTAGAAAGGGCAGAGCCTGTCAAAGATGAAACTAGCTGACACTTTATGCCAGTAAAAACTCCACTATTGCTAACATTGAAGAAAGAGGCTGAATTAACACAGCAGACAAGGCCTATCACCCTTCATACTGATACTTGCATTCTTTATCGGTCAATTTTTTTTCTGGGTCTGTGGACTGGAGAAATTGCTGATAGATGAAAGTAATTTAATTATCTTCAAAACGCTGGGTTAACTCGACGTTACCTGTGCTCCGGAGAAAAATGGGACGCGACTACAATAGGAATTATCTGTTCTGAGTTCCCGGACATATTTTTTTTTCTCTGAGATGTCCCTGAGAAATCTCTTTTGGAATCACAAGCTCTTTAGTGAGAACATAAATCAGCAGAGCATCCACTTTTGGAAAGAAAATAAATCACTATAAAAGATACCACTTTGCAACAAGAGAAGTGTATACGTGTATTTTGCTATTAATAAGCAACTATAAAAAATAAAAGGCAAAAGTGACCTATTTCTTGCCAAGTAGCGAGCTCACATTCCTCCATACAGCAGTACGCCTTTCAAATTCATTACATATTCATGTTCATCAGATATAACACTGTTGCCCTTCTTGTGTGTTATAACCGTTTATTAATGTTTTTAGGGCATGTGTGCCCTAATTTGTTTGTAAAAGTGGTGCTTTTATAGCCTTGTACCAAAGAGCACTTTTTGGCACCTTTTTGTAACCTTATGTTTTTCTTTTACTGAACACTTTCATTGCAATGTAAATCGTAACACGTATTTGCCCTCTTTTTGGAATGACTGACGTACGTGTTTGGAGAGTCATAAAATCCTCTCCTAGCCTCTTTTAATTATGAGATCATTTATTTAGCATTTATTGATGAATTTGTAACTACAGGTCATAAAAAACCTCAGCTAAATTCAATGAATAAACTGAGTGAATTCTATGTTTGGTGAAAGACTTGTTTTTCACACTGTTTAGTGTGCTGAAAAAGAAAAGGGTTTTAAAGCGGACGGGTGGGAGCCGAAATGTTTAGTGTAATCAGCTGAAGAACAGCTTCTTTGACAGGGAGTTTCCTGCATTCAATGCCTTTTCTTCATACATTTATTTGTAGATGGTTGTATATGCATACATTATATATACATACATTATGTACATTACTGTGGAGAAGTCTTGAGCTACTGTGTGGCTTAACAAACAAAAAACATTCCTCTGAAACTGGTCAATTTCAGGGACTGGACCGCAAATGAGAGTCTTTGAAAGTCGTTCACCAAGCCTGGAGAACTGTTCCTTAAGACTACATTAAAATACAATAAAAACTGAATCTTTGCAAGCTAAATATGAGGGAATGAGGGCTCAAGACTTGCACAGTAGTGTATACAGACATCATACAGTGATGAAATTGGCCAGCATCAACACATGGCACACTTGTGCACAGCACAAAAGGAATATGTATAATGTGTATAAATGTGTACAACTCTCCTAAATGTGTGCATAACAGTATAGTAGTATACAGAAAATATGATGCTCTTCTGAACAATGGTCTGCTAAACAGATTTACCTCAAAGTGGCTGCTCACTGTGTACCGTTCTTCCTTTTGATCTAAAAAAAACCATCTGGCTAATGGGAATCAGATTCGTTTAGCTCCTGAATGTTCTCTATTGTGAAAGAACATGTCCCTTGTGGCCGGAGGGAATCTTCTTCTTGGTCTTCCTCATCAAGCATGCCCTCTACTCCGGGCAGCTCGAGTCCAGCTTGTATCATCTGTAGCTGCTGAGCTTCTCGTGCACTGCATCTGAGGAGAGGCGCTGGGTAGGTGCCATGAAACCTCCGCAGGTCCACCCGGAAAGCCCCTTTCTCCATGGTCATACACGGCTCGAACCGCGCCCCCCACTCAATCTCTGTCTCAATATAAGATGTCTTTGCCTGGCACATCATTCCTGAAACATCAAGAACAAAGGAACATGGCATATATATATATATGTAAAAAAAAACATGCCATATACACTCACATTTACAGAGTATGGCAGACGCTCTTATCCAGAGTAACATTTAAGAGAGTTTTATAGTCCACAAGACAACCTGCTTCTCACAACAGCAAACCCAGACTTACAATTAAGAGCTGCTAGTAGACAAAGATACTACCAGAGATACAGTCTGTCCTCCACAAGGACCCTCTCAGATTACATAGAACCAGAACCCTCACAGTTATTTGTGAAATTTGTAAACTACTGGAACCCTCACAGTTATTTGTGAAATTTGTGTTGTTAGTTTATGATGTGAAGATGTAGAAGTTCTCCTGAGGACAGTGAGGGTCTCAGCAGTTCTGATGTTCAGGGAAAATTCGTTCCACCACTTCGCTGCCAAAGCTGAGAAAGGTCTTGATGCAGGTCTTGGAATTTGAGAGGAGGTGGGAGGATTCGTGCTGTGCTTGATGCTCTAAGGGGGCAAAGCTTTGCCTGATCAGAACTGATTGGTCAGAAGGAGCTGGACCATTTGTGTCTCTGTAGGAGAGCGTTAGAGTTTTAAATCTTATAGAGAACCACAGCATCCTGACTAATCTTTTGGGTAGTGAGTCACGTCCTTCATTCCTTCCTATGGTTGTGTATTATGGGTGGTCATTAAACTATGTACAACTGTTGGTAATGTTGGCTTTTTTGGTTGAGCCATTCCTCTTTTCCCAGCTCAGGTCTCGGAGAACCCTCTGCACATTTTGCGTTTTTTCCTACTTTCAAAATATCTCTTCTGTTCATCATCAAACTAACAAGCCTTTCCTGAGTTCCAGCAGAAAAAACATTAGAACATGCAGAGCAGAGCATATTCCAGTACCAGGGTTGGGCACTCACCTGTGGCCTCTACTATTCCCTCCAGGATGACGATGATCTCAAACTGTTGCTTGCGCAGCAGCTCGGGGCTTAACTCCCAGAAGGGGCTGTTGGAGTCTATGATGTGCTGAATGACCTGTGGTTCCACCAGGAACAGGCGGTCCGAACCAGTCTCATAGCCCAAGTCAATCTCTGACTGTTGGAGTGGGAGGAACTCACCTTCCGATGTCTGTCGAGACTTAATGAGCTTGGCACGCACTTTGGCGTCCACCATGTGGCTCTCGCGCAGGTCACCCAGGCGGAACATAAGGCAGAGCTGGTCGTCCCGATTGGCCACCACACAGGTGCGGCTGAAGAGGAGCGTTTCAGCACGCTTCTTAGGACGTGAGATCTTGACAAACATGCAGCCCACCATGAGGGCGTCGATCATTGATCCCACAATGCACTGCGCCATGACCAAGAAAACGCCCTCATGGCAACTTGAAGAGACAGTGCGTGCTCCGTAGCCAATGGTGCGCTGCGTCTCCACGGAGAAGAGCAGAGCTGATATGAAGCCGTCCACATTGGGGTAACATACCTCGCGCCCCAAAGGGACATCGCTGGTGCTGTTGGGAGGGAGCTCGAGGTCACCACGCAGGAAAGCATTTAGGGTGTACAGCCCAGCAAAGATGAACCAGGTAACGGCATAGCACATCATGAAAACAAAGAGGAACCACCGGTACTGGAGATCCACGAAAGAGGTGAACATGTCAGCCAGGAAGCGCTCTCTTTCTGCCATGTGTGCTAAGTCCACGCGACACTTGCCATCCTTGGAGACATAGCGACGCCGCTCGCGCTCCTCTGGTGTGCAGGTGGGTGTCTGTGCGTTCTCCGACTCCACCAGCTTGCTGCGTGCTTTGGCATTGCCCTCCAGCTCCTGCACTGGGGTACAAATGGCACTGCGGGTGGGGGTGGCAGTGCTGCTGCGTAAAGGACTGGTGTTTGGGCTGGCCATATTCGGCACACTGAGGGCATGGCGACAGCATGGGCGACCAGACGATTCAAACAGCGAGCAGCGTCTAAGCAGCGCCAGTTCGGCAGCAGTGGGGGTGCAGATGCTGGACCTCTGGTTGCGTGCGTAGCCACGCTGCAGACTGTAGGGCAGATCAGTGGTGCTCTTGTGGCGCCGCATGGGCCCACATAACCTGGAGCTCTGACTCACTGTGATGTCCGGCAGAGGGAGGGCGCTGTTGATGTTGCCTGCATCAGGACGGGTATTGCCCTCAGGGAGAACTATGTCCACCTGGGATAAAGGGTGAAATGAAAATAGCCCAAAATAAAATGTGTTTAAAGCTGCATTAAAGCAAACATTTCAAGCTTTGGAGAAGGTGTAGACCAAATCACATATAAAAACAACTACAAAACTAAGAACCAAAAACTCTTTAACTTCTACACATTTCAAACAAAGGAAGGAGTAGCAACTACTTACATTCGCAATCTGTGTTTGGTAGCATGTGATATCTCCAGCAGGCTTAGTCATGACTAGCATGGTGGATTTGGGCTTGGGGCTTGGGCTGCTGGCTGACGCCGCCTTGACTTTTGACCCATCTTGCGTAGTTGTTGAAGTTCTCCTGCTTTCTATGCTAGGGGTTCTTCTCCCACCACTGTACATGGTTCAGGTTACATGTACCAGTTAGGAGAAACCTAATGAAAGAGCAAATGAACATTTCAATCTGAGTTCAATCACAATCAATTAAGCATGGATCCAGTGGCTTAACTGGTACCTTAACCTAGAATCCCCAGTGCAAAAAAGACACTGTGATTTATTGGTTTACTCACTACAGGTATTTGTCCTGTGCATAGGCTGGTACACTAGTGTAGACTAGATGATATAAATTATTAATTAGTGATGACAGCCACCACTGAGTCATGGCTTATAGCTGCATGAGGTGCTATATCAGGGGTCCAGTACAGACCTTGGGGAGTGCATGTGCTACAGGCATCACTGTGATTGGCCAGCCCCTTTGTCAGTGTGTGTGTGTGTGTGTGTCCACAGGAATAAGAGGGAGGGCTAAGGTAAGGAAGGCTAAACCTGCACAGTCAGAAA
>JBBPCX010070036.1:0-10922 GCA_037974365.1 Hydrocynus forskahlii | reverse complement strand
TGGACTGGAAATGAGAGTCTTTGAAAGTCCTTCAGGAAGCCTGGAGAACTGTTCCTCAAGACCACATTAAACTACAACAAAGTCTGGATCATTGGAAGCAAAATATGAAGAAATGAGGGGTGGAGAAAAGACTTTTGCACAGGACTGTATATCATCGCTGTCAGGGATGAACCATCTCCAAGACACAGCGCTGTGCGTCCACAGTAAAAGCGCTTGCATGCCTGTTTGTCTGTATACCCAAGTATGAGAGGATAAATATGTCATGTTGGAAAACACACACACATACACACACACACACACACAAGATAAGGCTTGGTTCCTCTCAGAGTCGCAGAATCTCTCTGTCACGTCCCACAGCTCCACTCATACGTCTCTCTGACAGCGGCTGATTGCGTTGTCAGACACCGTTGACTGTCAAGATTATTCTAAAGACGTTTGGGTGCAGAACTCTTAATGTGGCCCATGAATAACTGTGACAACACTAATCCTACTCACAAGCAGAGTCATCCGTCTCACTCTCTCTGTCTCTCTCTCTTTCTCTCTTTCTCTCTCTCTTTCTCTCTGTCACTCTCTCTGCCACTCTCACTGTCACTCTCACTGTCACTCTCTGTCACTCTCTCTGTCACTCTCTCTGTCACTCTCTCTGTCTCTCTCTCTGTCTCTCTGTCTCTCTCTCTGTCTCTCTCTCAGTCTCTCTCTCAGTCTCTCTCTGTCTCTCTCTCTGTCTCTCTCTCAGTTCTCTCTCTCAGTTCTCTCTCTACCTCTCCCTCTGTCTCTCTCTCTCTTTGTTTCTCTCTGGCTCTCTCTCTCTGTCTACCTCTCCCTCCCTCCCTCCCTCTCTCCCCCAGTGACTCTAGCACGTTCTCTGGGTGATGCTAATTGTCCGATAAGATGACAGATGGCTCCGTCACCTGACTTCACGTCTGTGTCTATCTCTCCCTTTCCGTCTCTGTCTCACTTGCCCCCCCTCTGTTTACAGCAGGGCACTTTGTAAGGCTGCGGTAAAAAAGCCCCTCAGTGTCAGGTAGAAAAGGAGCCAGATTGTTGAACTAAATAGACACCTTGCTGCACATCGACGTGTCACTGACTTGACTTGGACTGTAATTCGGACCCCAGAGACTTGACTCAATCTCTCAGCTCAGAGACCCAATTCAGACTCATACCCCAGAGACACAAGACTCAACTCAGACTCATACCCCAGAGACACAAGACTCAACTCAGACTCATACCCCAGAGACACAAGACTCAACTCAGACTCGTACCCCAGAGACACAGGACTCAACTCAGACTCGTACCCCAGAGACACAAGACTCAACTCAGACTCGTACCCCAGAGACACAAGACTCAACTCAGACTCGTACCCCAGAGACACAAGACTCAACACAGACTCATTCCCCAGAGACACAAGACTCAACTCAGACTTGCACCCCAGAGACACAGGACTCAACTCAGACTTGCACCCCAGAGACACAGGACTCAACTCAGACTCGTACCCCAGAGACACAAGACTCAACTCAGACTCATACCCCTGAGACACAAGACTCAACTCAGACTCATACCCCAGAGACACAAGACTCAACTCAGACACGTACCCCAGAGACACAAGACTCAACTCAGACACGTACCCCAGAGACACAAGACTCAACTCAGACTCATACCCCTGAGACACAAGACTCAATTCAGACTCGTACCCCAGAGACACAAGACTCAACTCAGACTCGTACCCCAGAGACACAAGACTCAACTCAGACTCATACCCCTGAGACACAAGACTCAATTCAGACTCGTACCCCAGAGACACAAGACTCAACTCAGACTCATACCCCTGAGACACAAGACTCAACTCAGACTCATACCCCAGAGACACAGGACTCAACTCAGACTCATACCCCAGAGACACAAGACTCAACTCAGACTCATACCCCAGACACACAAGACTCAACTCAGACTCATACCCCAGAGACACAAGACTCATTCAGACTCATACCCCAGAGACACAAGACTCAACTCAGACTCATACCCCAGACACACAAGACTCAACTCAGACTCGTACCCCAGAGACACAAGACTCATTCAGACTCATACCCCAGAGACACAAGACTCAACACAGACTCATTCTCCAGAGACACAAGACTCATTCAGACTCATACCCCAGAGACACAAGACTTAACTCAAATTGGCACCCAAGAGACATGAGACTTAACTCAGACTCGTGGACCACAGACATAAGACTCAACTCGGACTCGCACCCCAAAGACACAAGACTTAACTCAGACTTGTAATCCAAAGACACAAGACGCGACCCAGACTCGCACCCCAGAGACACAAGACTCAGTTCAGTCTCGCACCCCAGAGACACAAAACTCAACTCGGACTCGCTCTTTATCTGCTGTAGCTCAACTAACAGCCACTGCTTTACACACACAATAAAACCTTAATAAAATCTTAATGAACCACACACCACAGAGGGATCTTAATATGTCTCCCATGGCTGAGATTCCACAAGTGTGTGTCTGAGTGTGTTTCCATACACACAAGTGTGTCTAAGGCCATGTCCACACGTACACAGGTATTTCTGAAAATGGACATTTTCCACGTTTTTTTTTTTTTAATCATGTCTACACAAGCACGTTTTCAAAAACATCTCCATCCACATGCAATCGCAAAAAATGCTGACAAAAGCAGACCAAGGCAGCAGGTGGCGATATAACCTTAAACCGTACAGCATTGGTGACCAATCAGAAGCCTTGGAGGGGGGACGTCATTACCAGAGACAGTGGGTGTGTCTGAATTCGTGCACTTACATGAGTGCACTGGAATGTAGTGCATAGTGCGCACTGAGCACTAACTTCTGTAGTGCACACTGCTGTGGGTAAGTGTTGTCCTAAATGGAACACTAACGTTTTGCAGAAAGCGGAAGTGACGGACCAACATTTGATTACAACAACAAGTAAGTAAACATATACAAACTACAACATAGAACATTTATAATATGTATAACCTATCTACGACTGCATAACCGGCTAAAGCACTGCTAACATTTACGTGTGCATGCTCTTTTAAGTCGGTATAATTGCAAACTCAAACAAATGATCCATAACTGTAGTCAGAGAATGACAGGCTACACACTGCAGTATACATCAGTAAAATAATTTTATTAACGTTACTTCACATTTAAACGAAGCAGTTACCTCCGCTTGGGCTTGCACCGGCATTTCACTGTTGGCCGCCATTATTCAACTCTGTAAACTTGTCGAAAGTCCCTCCCCTTCCACTACGTAGTCAAAATGGCATCTGTTTAGTGCGAGGAGCGTCCATTGTTCCGCGCCGCGTTTTTTTGGCCATTATTAGTGCACCATCTGGGCACTTTCAGGGCACTGAGTTTTAGCTTGGTTGTCAGTGTGAATGCACTATGCACTGAAACATAGTGTTGGAAGTGTGCAAGTGCGCGATTTCGGACACACTCATTGTCTGTGTTACCTTGTCAAAAAATGGTACCTTTAAGTTTATACAGTTTATAACATTGATAATGATGAGAAATAGGCGAATAATATGCATAATCAGAGAAAAATCTATTTTATTTAAATATGAAGAGCCTACATACTATAGATAGAGAGATCTTTAGCGGTACAGAGAGCCAGTTTATACAGTCAGGTTCTAACACTGAGGAATGCTACCATGAAGCAGGACACGGGCTACTTCAGATCGTGACATGTTAACAGCTTGTGGTGATTCTGGACAATGCTGATGTTTCCTAGCTTCAGATAACATTCTACAAACTGCAGGAAAGGGCATTTTAGAATCAGAATCAGAAAGCTTTATTGGCCCTGGAAATTCCTTACGTAATGACTGCAAAGACACAGACCTCAGAGTAGTGACATACACTCATATTAAAAGAGCTTTTAAGATATTAATCAGCGTAAACCAGTGACCCAAACGCAATTTAACACAGATAAACCAGCTTCCCTAATGCTAAGTAGCACAGAATCCCAAGACTGTGCAGAAGGGCATGGTAGCACATCTCGATGGGCAGCATGTTTCGACAGAACACCGGACCGGGTTAAAGTCACGTGGTGTGATTAATCATCATTAATTTTTTTACGCATTTTTTTCTGTGATTAACTGATTGAAATTCACGCGTTAATTCGACACCCCTAGTATAAACATGCCAAAACTTCTAACGAGGTTGAGAGCAGTAGTACTTTGTAAACGTCGGGCTTGTAGATGAAAACCTAATGTAAACACGGCACATACTGTGATGTCATATGAGCGGCACACAGTATGACGCGAAGCTGTCTGCTTTTCAAAATCTTTGTTTTTCTTGTTCACGCGTAAACACAGAAACTGAGTTTTCAAAAATCGCCAATTTGGCTGGAGTTTAAAAAAAAAAACATTCACACTGACCCAAAACGCCGTTTGCATGTGAACGAAAGGCCAAAATGCACCAAAAAAACTCAGTTTTCAGAAAGACCACGTGTACGTGTGGACATGGCCCAAGACACATAGTGCTGTGCAAAAAATCTTTTCTTTACATTTTTTTGTAAGGCTGTGGTAAAAAAAAAAAAAAAACCCTCAATCTTCAGGTAGAAAATGAGCTTGTGTTGCCAGATTTTTGGTCTAAATAGACACTGTGTTGCACACCGATGTGTCAAGAGTCCAGCAGCACATTCAGCTTTCCACACAGTCTCCAGCAGCTTCAGCGTACCTCACTTTCCCACTGCCTAACACATCGTATACAGCTCCCCTTATTATAATGATTTATCAAGAGGACCGTCTCAGCGATGCCTTAAAGGGCCCACAATTTCTCTTTACCTAATTTCAGTGAAATATAAAGCTCTTTAGTATTTTTATCATTTTATATTTTATTTTTTAGTTATAGCACACTCAGAGATATATTTGTACATATACAGGTTTAATTATAACTCAGTCACCCCTTTTTTACCTTCATGTTGGTCTGTGTTGCGAGTACGTTGTTGTATGTTGCACCGACGGTCCAGCAGGACGATATTTCGTCTCACCATGTACTAAATGTATATGGCTGGGATGACAATAAAGCTGTACTTGACTTGACTTGATTCTTATTAAAATTGTACCTGTAAATCAATAATAATTGTGATGGCGGTTGTTTAAGAGTGCATTTTTTCACAGGATCATCAATTTTATCAACCAGAAAATGTCCTGTGGTGCAACCAAACACTCATTAGAAAAACAATATTTGACAGTTATTTACCATTACAATATATGGGCACTTATATAAACCTTTGTTTCTGAATTTAGAATAATTCATACTTTTAATAAATATAAATTTTTGTAATCATAACACATTTTGTAATGTTTTATTTAGGTCGGACTTCCTGACTTCACACACTGAACCAGTCTGAGCACCATTCACCAAAAACAATCATTTTCAATATTTCTGAAAGGGTCTCTGACCTTAGCATTGCGCCACAAAGCTCATTTGGAAACTTCTTTAAACTGCAGTATCCACTCACTCACTTTCATAAAAGCATGTCAGAGTAAAAGGTCCCTGTTTTCAGTTTCAGTACCACATGACATTTGACAATTGTGTGATTTTGTGTACCAGGTTATTTTCAGATCATATTATATTTACGGCATTTAGCAGACGCTTTTCTCCAAAGCGACTTCCATTCCCTAACTACAGGGGGCAGTCTCCCTGGAGCAACTTGGTGTTAAGGGTCATGCTCAGGAATCCAGTGCCGGTATGCTGAAGGTAGGATTCGAACCCATGACCTCTTGGACCTGAGGCAAGTATCCTACCCACTAGGCCACCACCACAAACA
Organism: Hydrocynus forskahlii; assembly: GCA_037974365.1. Lineage (NCBI taxonomy): Eukaryota > Metazoa > Chordata > Actinopteri > Characiformes > Alestidae > Hydrocynus > Hydrocynus forskahlii. Next base: position 5,121 of record JBBPCX010070036.1, on the reverse strand, counting down.
CTTTCTACCTTGAGACAATATTTATCACACATTATATAATAATTACAAAGAATATCCCAAGTTGGGTAGTGCAGGTGAAAGGCCAGAGAAAGCAATCTATGTAAATGACCTTTGTTCTGATTGGCTGACCTGTATTATTCCTCTTAAAACAGGCAATTACTCCATGTGTGAAATTTTAACAAATTAAAGACAAGGTGCAACTTCATACAATACAGAGGGTCCTCCAGTTACGCAACAGATCCGTTCCTTATACAGTATGGAACCCGATTTTGGTGTAAGTTGAAACACACCCTGGCCTCAGTCACTTACTGATCCTAACACAGCTGTAAAATCATAAAAACACAACTAAGCCACAGAAAAAGGAAAAGGAAAACTCCCTCACTCCCGTATTCTTCCACCGCACGCAACCAACTAGTTCACCCACGTAGTCTGTAAGTATGAGGCTAACGAGGATCCCCTGTACTAATTCAAAGATGAATCACATCTTATTTAATGAGGAAAAGTATAAAAACACTGCTGTAATCAACACTCTCCTTGAAGTTCAGCAAAGGGAATTACTGCCATTTTGTTTGAGAGTGAACGAGAGATTTGTTTTCTTTGAATTATTCAAGTTCTGTAAACGCTGCATCATTTAACTTATTTTGATGTTTTGTCATTTCCTTTAAAATTATGCTTTAAAGAACAATATTTTTACTTTGAAATTAGGATAAATATTGACAGCAGTTCTGAAAAACTAAGGCAAAGCTGTTCAGTTCAATACTTGCACCTATAAAAGATAAAACCTGAGAAACTGAACATTCTTGCACACACACATTTTAACTACTTTATTTATATCCGCAATTCATTATAAATGTACATAAGGACATAAATGTTACAGAGCCAAAACATTGCTCAGGCATGTTCCACCAATGTGGGTCTGATGATGATTCAAAATAGCAGATTTATGGATACACACAACACCTTCCCCTCCATATATGGCGGCTTCCAATAATGGAGGATATTGAGCAGTATTTGACAATTTGCTTTGCCCTTGCTTTTGTAGAGCCAACTCTCCTGAGCCCCTATTGACAAGCCTATGCACGTGGCCCAGGCTGCCAAAGATAAGAACCAGAAATTGACGTTTGTAGCCAAGGCCAGTTATTTGCTGTGGAAGAGTGTGATATTTTACTAGCTTTGTCAAGTAAGCCTCCTCTAGACATGAATCAAAGCAGCATCCTACTTCCAGGATGAATACATCCCTATTGTTCTCATCAGTGACCATAATATCAGGCCTGGTGGCATTTAAATCAGAGAACACAGGTCTTTCTGTAGAACACCTGGAAAACATTTGCTGTCTAACAACACAATTTTTATGTATTGATACTGTTGGAGAAAATAAGGATGGTAAATTCTCTGATATAATGTCCACAATCCTGTCATGCCTGGATACATAAAGACCTTTGTAAAAATAACAGCCGTTCAATATGTGTGGCATGGATTCGATGATTTGCTCTTGTCCATGATGTATATAAAATGGTGAGTGGGTGCAAGGGTACCAGATTGACAGGTTTAACCATGCTGGGTATACCTGGAGCCTCGCTTTGACTGTAAAAATGAGATTGTCTTCATCAATAGATGAATTGTAAATAATAGTGTGTGAGATGGAGTGATCTGCACAAAGGATACAGGTGAGCTTTCCTTGGAGTTTGAGTCCTCTCCAATGTCTCTGACGCTGCTGGTGAGTGTTTCCAGGTGGAACTGAATAGCACAGACCGTCTTGCCGTACTGTTGTGGTCACAGTGATGTTTTTTTCTTTGATCAGTACTTCATGAGGTGTAACGTGTGTGGTATTGACTCCAGACCACTGCAAGTCAACACCAGCTCAGTTGCAGAGATCGTTGAGATCAGGCCAGTCCGACCTGACCCCAAAACCGGCAGCGTGAGTGTCGAGTTTACCGTTCGCTTTCTTACGGAATCCTAGAAAGCTGGGTGCCGATTCTGGGCTGAGAGGGACTTTGCGCTTCTCAAGGTCAAGAAAAAGGGAAGCACGAGCCATTTCTCTTACTGTGCTATCATCATTGTTAAGCATGTTTAGTAAATGTGACAGCCTACTGGCAATGTAAGTCCACTCAAAGTCTGGAACTCCTAAGCTCCCCCCACGTCTGCTGTGATGAATGACATCGTGGGTTGTGTGAATGTTCAGACCGAGCCATCCTCTTGCTGTCTTAACAGTTTTATTGTTTAAGTCCTGCAAAACCTTTCTTGAGATATGCACATTGGCAAAGAAGTGTTGCCCTTTTGATAGTGCGATCTGTCTGATTGCAATTATTTTCATAAGCAGTGGCAAGGGGGATGTGTCAATTTTTTGCAACCTTGTGGTGTATTCATTATTATTAGTATTATTAGTAATTATTTCTTTTATCTGTTGGTCCCAGTCGCCAGCAACGTTAAATTTGTGTCCAAGATAAGTGTATGATTCATGTTGGGAATATACTCTTATTATTTTTCCATTGATTTTGAATTGTGGGTCACGGTCAGATTTTGACCGGTACCACCTGTTTCCACCGCTTCTCCTTTCATAAAGCACTGCGCATTTGGACTCCTTCACTTCGAGACCCGACCACTCGAGGAAGGCGCCTGTCTTGCGTAGCATATTGTGTATGGTGTTCTCCTGGCATGACGAGCTTTGCACATCGTCAGCGAATGCTTGTACAGGGTTTGGGGAGATGATTCCAGAAGGAGCGCACTGACACATCCAATCCAGCCACCGATTAACGGCTAAAATGAAGTTCACTGCGCTCCATGGACAACCAGTTTTAATGCCAAGGTGCAAAGGGATTTGTTCTGTAAGCTGGACTCCACAAATGACCTGGATATAAGAGCTTTTGTGCACGTCTTTAATTATATCAGTGTACACTTGGGGCAGGTGTATTTCCTCAAGAGCTCTAATCATGATGTTATGTGGGAGCGTCCCAAACGCGTCGCGGAAGTCCAAAAAAATTGAATAGAATTTTGCACTCTCATGTTTGAAATCATCTATGGCCGTTTTTAAGCAGAACACATGTTCATTCATCCCTTTCCTCTCAATATAGGCCTTTTGGTTAGTGGACAAGATGTTTGCATCCACCAGCCAGGGAAGGATACGGCTAAGAATGCATTTCATGAACACTTTATAAATTGTTGGTAGTAGAGAAATATCCCTCCAGGTGCTGGGGTCATTCGGCACATGATCTTTTTTCGGAATTCTATAAATTAGTGCTCCTTTCCATGATTCAGGAACACGTCTATTAATCAGACAAGTATTGAAGATCAGCATTAGTGTTTGTCGCAAATATGTGGATTTCAATGTCTCATATGTGACCCCATCACTACCACTGGACTTATTGTGAGGCAGACTGTCCAAGACGTTTCTCAACTCGTCCTCTATGAAAGGAGAGGACATCGGTAGAAACTCCGGCTCTGGTGACTGTAATAGATCATCCCATGGTGGAGGTAAGGGAGCGTCGTCAATTAAGGTGATGCCTTGGCATTTATCAGAGTAATATGACTCAACTTCATTGACGTTATTAGGACAAGGAAGTGTTCCGGGATACTCGCTGTTATTCAGAATGATTTGTATGGCTTTCTTTCTGCGATGTTGCCATAGGTAAGCCCATTTATCACGCTGCACCTTTTTTTGCACAGGAGGTCTGAGGCCTTAGCTGCGGTTGAATGACATCTCTAATGAAGCGCAATTACGCCTCAATCCATGCAGTTAAGGCCGCGGCAGTGGTGTCAGAAGGGTAAGCTATAACCCGCGGGAGCTTTTTTAAAATTCTGCACATATATTTTAAAAGTGGAAGTCCAATAGTTCTCCGACCATGATTTTCAACTGAGAAAGTTCCATTTTTGAAATAAACACCATTCAGAAGTGAAATGAGTTTAGACCACTTAGCTGGATCCGACAAACAGGTGAAATGATATTTTTCATGCAGTCTCTTTGTGTCCAGTGTTTCCCTGAAAGCCCTTTCTTTCACCTGGAAAGTAATCCACTGTCAGATGTTGCACAGGTGTCGGGTCATAGCCACGCCACTTTTGCTTATAGATCCTGCCGCTTGATGAGGCTTGTTTGTACGCTGTTTTGATGGTCGACAGTAAACACATTGTCAAGATCATTTTCTGAAGCAATATGTATCTGTTTGCATTAACGCTGGCAATTACAACGGGTGTGCGGGCTGGATTTAGGGTAGTTTAGAGGAACTCTTACTACACCTTATCTCAGCATGGACGCCATGATGGATGCGCGTCACACACACACACACACACACACACACACACACACACACACCTGCTGGATTCCGTAGGTCCATCCCTGGCGAATTCGGTCTCTGGCCCACACATTGTGGGCATTTTCTGCCAGTTTGTCCACCATGGCCTCCTGAGTAGATGCCAGTTTGATATGGCTGAGGTCCATAGGAGAGGGTTTATATCCACTGGACAGCTCATATCTGCACACACACACACACACACACACACACACATACACACAGGATTAAATTATTAACCAATAAAACACACTGCTGAAGTTTGGAGGTCCAGAAGTGCTGCACTCATGAGCTGCTGAGGGAAAGATGAAGATGGCTCTTCTGCACCAAACCTGATGATGACAGTCTAATGACCAGGCAGCAATTTTTACTGCACTACTGAACTCAGATCTCCAACAACTTTACAGCGAGAAACTTTACTCTTAAGCCCTAATCAATAATATATGATTTTACTTTAAGCCACTTTAAATCATTTCTATTTGGTCCAAAGGCCATGAAATTGATTGGCATGCAGCTTTAAAAAGGACATAAATTATATGTGATGTTACATATCATAGAGTTATGATTGAGAGAGAGAGAGAGAGAAAGAGAGAGAGAGAGAGAGAGAGAGAGAGAGAGAGAGGAGGAAAAAAGGAAGAGGGAGCTAGAAAGAAATAGATCTTATAAAATAAAAGAGAAAACAGGAGGTACCAGACCTCCTTGATTTGATTTGAGTCTCCCATTTCTCATTTTTCACTTCAAATTTTATGCACCTTACTGCTTGTTATTTAAAATTATTTATTATTGTTCATAGTGCAATACTCAGAATATATGTGTAAATATACAGCTATGTAATCTC
>JBBPCX010070035.1:0-10922 GCA_037974365.1 Hydrocynus forskahlii | reverse complement strand
TTGACTAAAATAAGACTAAAATGCTCAGACTTTTAGTCGACTAAAACTTGACTAGACTAAAAGAGTTTGGACGTGACAAAGACTAATAAAAACTAAAATGATGCAAAGACTAGACTAAAACTAAAATTAAGACAGGCCGCCAAAAACAACACTAGTTGTCAGTAACATTAGTAACACTACAACCAGAAACATTACAATAAGTAAGTGGGTGAATTAGACATTTTGCATTTAGATGAGCTAATAAGCTCTAGTAGAGATAACTGTGTGCAGTTAATCTAGACAGATGCTATTAAACAGCTGGTGCAGCATCATGGATAATACTGCTGTCCTCCATGTCTATATAGGGTTTGGTTCCCTGTCCATGGAAGCACATCATGCTATGCCACCAAAATTTAATGGGCTACTGAACACTAAATTCGCCTATATCTTTAACATGATTAAATTATAAATCACTCTGAATTAGAACTTCTGCCAACTGCATGTGTAAATGTAGAAAATGCCAATTTGATTAGTAAGCCAAAAATCTCAAACATATATTGTCTCTCTATGCTGTGTTCTGCAGCAGCCATTGTTGCTCTCCACCATTTCTAGAAGGCTCACTTTCAATTCCTACCCCTTCTACTGATATGGTTCCAGAAAAACAAAATCCAATGAGAGCAGTGGTCATGAAAATAAAATAAAAAAATCAACACTCAGAAAATAAGCTTTTCTGCACAGATGAATAAGTAGTGGAAAAAGCACAAAGTATTGACACCGATTGAAGCTTAATTTAACACTCTTCAGAGTTGCCTTTTTTAAAGACAAAATCATCTGTGTTTTACTCCAGAATACACAGATGGCAAAAAGGTTTGACTTAACTACCAACAAGAAGTATGTGAACAATTCAGCTCGTCAGGCACATGATTAACAACTTGATCATGATGCTGCTACACTGCAAGCCTTGCTGTTTAATAACTTCAATTACTGAAATTCATGCCCAGGGTCACTGACTGATTTTTTTATTTCTGCTCAAGCTAAAATGCTTTGTGATGTAATGCATTTTGTTTTGATTGCTACATCACTGTTCCTTGTGCAATCATCTGTTGGCAATCACATTCTCTGGCAATCACATTACTCAAGTGGCAAGCACATTGCTCAGGACTCATGTGACTACTTGTTAATATAGACTCAGTGCATTTTGTTGACTATGCAAGGAAAGTGGCACCTGCATCAGTGTCAGATAACAGCAGTTAACTGTGAGTCCCATCACTCACGGACACCTACACTGCCAGGGTTAACAGGAGGGCCCACCACATCATCAAAGACAATACCCATCCACAACACAGTCTGTTCACACTCCTGCCATCAGGAAGGCGCTACAGGAGTGTGAAATCCCGCACATCCAAGCTGTCGAACAGCTTCTACCCACAGGCCATTAGACTCCTAAACAATAATCCAACCCTCTACCTCTAGCCCTGGACTTTGTTCTTTGATCTTTGACTTGACTTTGATTTTTGCACATTGAACAACGCATTCTTTCTTAAAAAATACTATTTCTTATTTAGTCTTAGTTTTCTCACTGAAGTCATGGGAGTAACGTAGCAATAAGAATTTCATGATCATAGTGTAACAGCTATTTTTACTATGTTTATGACAATAAAAATTCTGAATCTGAATCTGAGCCAGCACTTGCTTTATTGCAATTATAATATGAAACTGGGTGATGATGGAATCAGCATTGATTAAAAATGTTCCATTAATTGTGAGTGGTCAAAAGCAATTTATTAGACTGATTACTGAAAATATGAGAAACTTGTTTCAGGACACAATAAATAAAACCCAAAGAAAGGAAATAAAACAAAAAAAACAAAGCCATCATTTAACCAACTGATATTTGACAGTTATATGAACAGTGCTCACTCTATTTTGTTGATCTAATGCACTGACAAATTGGAAGCCTAATAACTAGGATAACAGTGTTAGTCTAGCTAGCTACTTATGACTATCATTATCTATATTACTGCATATCTTATAAGTATTCTATATAGCCCTTAATAAAGGGCAAGGGTGAGAGTGAGCCCATGTGTCTGTCTATGCAGTTTCTAGTGGGAAGTAAGGAGCTGTCCTGCTGGGTAGATAACAGACAGAATACTGACTGTTTTTGATGTAATGTTTGCATTAATCTAACCCTTGTGTGCATAATTAACGTTAAGTCAAGAGAATGAGAAGAAATAGCCATCTGCTTTTAGTTAACAAGTCAAGCCTTTATTCTGATGTTGATAGAAGTCCAGTTTCTTGATGGTGTGACTTGAAATGCTTCATGAGGTTAGTGTTTTCCCACCGATTTTACACCAACATTGTCTGCAGCAGTGTTGTGCCAGTTCACACTGAAAGAACTAGTTAAAAATGTAGTTCATTCAAATAAAAATGAACTATTTCAAGGTTAGTTATTTTTTATTTTAAACAAAGTAACGCATCATGTTATGCTGAAAGTGAATAAAATGACGTATACAGGTCTACAGTATGGAAATTTCATTCAGACAATGTGGTAACCCAGGGTAACAGGCCCCCAACAGTATTTTGCTTGACACAAGTTTGTTTTACCTCTCTGGATCTTTCGGACACTTGCAACAACCAGGGGCCTCATTTATCAAGCGAGCGTAAGCACAGATCTGTGTGTAAAGCATGCGTACGATCATTTCTGAGCAAAGTGTGGAATTTATGAAGTTGTACTTATGCTTAGAAATGTGCGTAAATATACGCACACTTCTGACCACATGTACGCACAACACCAAGTGGTAGAATTGCAAAACTGCATGTTCAAACCTCGCAACAATGTGACCGTCTATTTTGAATGTCATTTGATTCATGATTATTAAATGTATTAATTAGCGAAACTAGCATAAGTGATGCACATATAAAAGCATACATGGGACATGTGTTCCAAAAGTTAACATGGCTCATCTTGCACTGCTTGAAGATTTAGCAAACCGTGCGCGCCGCAGGGAGAGAGTATTCAGGGAGCGAGTATTCAGGGAGCCAGTGTTCAGAGGGAGCCAGTGTTCAGGGAGAGTGCTGATTTGTTATGAGTAGGTAACGCTTTCCGAGACAAATATTGCTCAATTTGAGTCATGATTTGGGACCTATGCTACAGCGCGAAACAGAACACACAAAAGCCACACCTGTTCATATCCAGGTAACCTACTGTCCACCCTGGGATTTTAGGCTACTGGCACGTTCCAGCGTGAGGTTGGCGATAGATCCGGCATTTCTCAGCTATCTATGAGCAAGATTCTGCCAGCAGTGTTGGATGCAATAATCTCCCTGGTCCCAAACTATATTCAGTTTCCTTCCACAAATCTGGCACAAGTGGAAGTTAAGCGGGGATCTCATGCCATGGCTGAATTTCCTAATGTTACAGGAGCCGTAGACTGCACCCACATATCAATAAAAGCACCATCCCAGAACGAATATAATTAAGTGAATAGGAAGGGGTTTAATTCCCAGCTGCTATTTCTATAACGAGTTCAATCTCGGAAAAGTTTCTTTTCTTTGTGCACTTCTCCATTTTCCCAGCAAGAAATACAATATCCACACGGGTATTGTGATTCTGAACTACTGACATTCTGCACACAGCAGCATACACTCCCCACAACTACCCTCACTGCACAATTTTGCACTCCACAGTCTGCTCACTGCATCATTTTGCACTAGACATGCTATTAATACTTATAAATATTAAACTCTTTCAATACTTGTAAACACTTAACACTCTAAACATTTTATTTTCTTAATATTGTACCTATTTTCTACTTTTTAAGTTAAATATATATATATATATACACATATTAAAAAGTAGAAAAGGTAAATTTTTTCCTCTTCAATTAAAAAAAAAAATTCTGCATACTTTTCTATATATGATGCTACATTGTTCTGTATATGCCAATAAAACTTGAAACATTCTTAAAAGGGAATGTTAACACCATATATAGTTAATTGTGGGCGTTTCAGTATGCAAATTCATCTAAGCGTGCTCGAGCACGGTGATTTAGAAGGTGTGGGATTTATCATTGCAGATTACTTACTGGTGTGCATAAGACCACCCAGCCAATGTTTGATAAATCTCACTTTCTGTTCATACGCACATTCTAAATTTCACTCGTACTACAGAATTTAGGATAACTTCTACACAGGCTTGATAAATGAGGCCCCAGGACCCAGGCCACACCACAGCTGATTTTCTATATGAGACGGGTTCACCACACTGCAGCACCACTCTACTGCTTCCACACACACCATTAGACGCTTGGACAGCCAAGTGGATCACAAGCTCCCTTTTTATTTGCTTTTCTGGAACACATACAAGGTACAGTGAAGTCGGTGGGAGTTTGGTCTGGATAACTCGGGTAACTGGTCCAGTCAGTGTCCTGAGTTGCTTTTTTGTATGTGTGTGTGTACATGAGTGTATCTGTGTGTGTGTATGTGTTCATGAGTGTGTGTACATACTTGTGTGTAAAAATAATAAAAGGTACAAATAAACAAACTAGAAAAAGGTCTCTAACATTTGTGATCGTATAGTGATATGAAAAACACTGGACTGTTAAATATAATATACTCAAAATTCTTAATATCTACATTAAGTCACTTTGTTTGAGGCACCAGGGATAAATCAAGTGATCCATTTTCACATGAACACGGTGAAACTAGAGACTCACAAATACAAATAAGAGTTATAAAATAACATATTACCTGGAAGACATACAAGGTACAGTGAAGTCGGGAGTTTGGTCTGGATAATTTCGTGTAACTGGTCTAGATAACATGGGTAGAAGACAATTAGCTTGCTAGCCAACACGTAAAGTTTAGGTTTAAAACTGCTGATATACACATCATGAAAACATCTCTAAATAATGAGCATGAATCATTAAGCAAACTGCATGATAAATCATGACTTCTGTGTTCTTATAATCTAGTAGAACCTCTCAAAAACATGACCTTTCATGACCAGACCTCTCAAAAACATGACCTACCCAGTCAGTGTCCTGAATTGCTTTGAGCAACTTCATGCTACCTCCCACTTCACTCTACCAGGCTACTCCTAGAGGGCACCATTGCACCATTTCAAATAATTTAATCACATACTCTGGGTCTACTCTATTGCATATTAACATACATTAGGGCACTGGTGTCAAACCTGTCCAGAAAGGGCCGCTGTGGGTGCAGGTTTTCGTTCCAACCAAGCAGGAGGCACACCTGATTCCACTTCTGTAATCAGTTGGTCTTGATTTGCAGTTACTCAGGTGTAGCTTCTGCTTGGTTGGAATGAAAACCTGCACCCACAGCGGCCCTTTCTGGACAGGTTTGACACCCCTGCATTAGGGCATTAACGACTTCAGATTTTTTAAAGTCGACTTATCCATCATCAAAGTCGAAGCTGAGTCAACTATTCGATTGATGATGTCATCACAAACACAGTGGAGGAACACAGGTGTCCAACGCTGAGCAACTTTTAGTAAAGTTCTCTGTAACATTAACAATCAACATGACAATTAAACAAAATAAAGGCCAATACCTTAAATTTTCTGGTAAATTTAAGTGTACAACAGTTACTGTACTTTAACACTGTCAGATTGTGCAGGTTACTGCGCTGTTTGTGTGTCTAGAGTAAAGTATCTCCACAAATGTGATGTGTGTCTGTCTCCTCTCCTGCCATGTCTCTCGTCTTGTTGGTTTTGTGTTTAGATTCCACTCACGCCAGCGTGCCCCCTTTCTCATATCTTATTTTTTGCATGTTTGTCACACTTAAATGTTTCAGATTATCAAACTAATTTAAATATTAGACAAAGACAACCCAAGTAAACACAAAATGCAGTTTTTAAGTGATTATTTTATTTATTAAGGGAAAAAAAACTATGCAAACCTACATGGCACTATGTGAAAAAGTAATTGCCCCCCCTTGCAAAATCACAAAGCAACTTTGGTTAACCACATTGTTTGGAAGACAGTGCAGTTTCACTAGCCACACCCAGGCCTACTGTCTGAATAGTTTTTTTTCCTTAATAAACAAAATCATCACTTAAAAACTGCATTTTGTGTTTACTTGGGTTATCTTTGTAATGGTGTAATGGTGATTTCTCAAACAATTTAATGGAAAAAAAGCCAACAACAGTGGTGAGTATACTTTTCAATTCAATTCAATTTTATTTATATAGCGCTTTTTACAACCAGGTTGTCACAAAGCAGCTTTACAAAGTCCAGGTCTGAGCCCCTAGTGAGTAAAGCCAACAGAGGCGAGGAAAAACTCCCTCGGCTGGAGGAAGAAACCTTGGGAGGAACCAAGACTCAAATGGGGAACCCGTCCTCCTCAGGTCGATCCAGAGAGAAAGGAATGACAATCATTATGGGATGAATAACAAGGCAGGGCCTTAATGAACAACATTATAGACAGATAGGCCCTCAATGGCTAATAGAGTTTGTTTCACTAAGTGTCCAGAGAGGTAAATATTGTTGTAAGAGAAACTAAGAGTCCGTAGTCCATAAACACATACCACAACAAATAATGTCAATGTCTCAATAACGTGTCATTGATCCCTTCAGCATCAATTACAGCTCGACAACGACAACTCATGCTGTTTACAAGTCGACTTATTGACTGCTGAGGCATGGCGTCACACTTTTTTCTTGAAGGGCTGCCCTCAGGTCATTGAGGTTCTGGGGTACAGAGTTACGAGCCTCTACACTGCGACTCAGCTGATCCCATAGATTTTCTATGGTATCCAGGTCTGGAGAAAGTGCAGGCCACTCCATTCGAAGTACCCCCTTCTCCAGCAGCCGTTCCCTGATGTGACTTCGATGAGCTGGAGTATTGTCATCCATAAAGATGAAATTAGACCTGCAGGGGCACAATGACTGAATTAATGATGTTATTTAGGTAGTATGGGCTTGTCACTGTACCATTCACAAAGTATAGGGTGGTTCTGTATTGACTAGATACACCTGCCCACACTGTAACACCACCACCACCAAAGGCTGATGCATAGCGCTCTCCTTGATGTCTCCAACATTGTTGGCAGTCATCATTACTGCTCAACATGAATCAACTTTCACCAGAGAACAGCACTGAGGCCCACTGGTCCCTCGTCCAGCGTAAAAGCTCCCTGGCTCATGCAAGACAATGACGCCTGTGCCTGGTGGTGTCGTCAGGTACCCTTGCAGGTCATCAAGCATGCAGAACACGCTGACATAAACGGTTTCGAATGGTTTGTCATGACACTTGGGTACCTCTCACCTCTCTTAAATGTGCCTTGAGTTGAGTGGCATTCATTTTCCGGTTCCGCAGGGCACTTTTCACAATGAAGTGTGGGATGTGGCCAAAGGACGTCCACTTCTATGCCTTTCTGTGACTCTTCCAGTCTCTCTCTTGCAACCTGCTGATGACAGGTTCAGCTCAGTGCCCACTTCCGCCTAAGAACATCCTATTTGAAGCCTCGCAATGGCGAGCAGCATAATTAGGAGGACTGTTTAAATACTAATTCTGATTGAACCAGGAAATGTATTGTTCGATTCATGGATCAACCATTTATGAATTTTGCCATTAAGCTCCTTATCAGAGAACACCAGGTTGTGTAAAAAGTATTGAAACACTGAACAGATGGACATGTGCAGTCAAACATTATGGGAAGGTCACATTAAGTTCACCTGTAAATGTTATAGTGCATTTTAGGTTCATCCTGACATTTCACCCGAAAGCTGAATATCCCTAACTTTTTGTGAGTAGTGTATGTGTGTGTGTGTGTGTATATGTGTGTGTGTGTGTGTGTGTGTGTGTATAACACAGTTACACAGTAACAGTTAAATGTTTCTTGTAAATCTCAGGTTAAACATTAATGTAATCAAATCAAATATGAAACCAAAGATATTTGCCACTGCGGGGCATTCACGTTTTATCTAGTTTGTTACAGAAGAGCAGAACCATTATAGTAGCTGCAAAGAGGGACCAACTCCATTTTGAAGTCTATGTATCTAAATGCAGTGTTAAAGTTTCTTTTGGTGTAATGGTTAGGCATCCCGATATTTTTGTCTATATAATATGGATAAGAGCACTGTCCGTGTCGGCTGGTTTTCGCAGGAGTCAGGCGTCCCATTACTTTTTTCCATATTACAGCGCTTGCAATACTAACGCGATAATAACACGCTAAAACCCGGCCCTAATATATATATATATATGTATTTAATAGGGCTGGGCACTGGAGCGCGCATTATTTACTTAACACCGACAAGTGTTTTCACCGAAGTATTGCGAGCGCTGTAATATGGACAAAAGTAATGAGACGCCTGACTCCCGCGAAAACCAGCCAACACGTACAGAGCTCCCATTATTTTGTCCATATACACTGCATATATTTGCGCAATACACTGCTTTTGAATTAATTATTTAATTTTTTGTATTACAACAGAAAACCATGCCATTAATCGTGATTAAAATTTTGAATCGTTGCCCAGCATTAGTATTTAAAAGATACATTTTTACTCCTATTAAAAATTCCTATTGAAATGTATCTTCCAAACAGGTAGTAGTGCTTGTACCTTGCCAGTTGTTAGTTTGTATCACCACTGTTGTTTTTTTGTTGTTTTGTAAAAAATACAATAATCTTTCCATATTGTGATGACAACATTTCAACCAATCAGCAAACAGTGATGGTCATCTCAGCTGAAGCCTGTTTTCGCCCCTGCCATTTCCACTGGATAAATATTTGTTGGCAGTACGGCCCGGTTCCTTGTGCGAGTGGAAAAGTGCCATAAGGACATTAAAGGTCAAATGCCAGTTCCTATGCATCATGACACTAATGTATTTTTCACATTTTCTCTCTTTGAAAACCAGATGCAAGTGTAATGGCCACGCTAGTGAGTGTGGGCTGGACAAGGAGGGCCATTTGGTGTGTTTGTGTGAGCACCACACCACTGGGACGGACTGCCAGCACTGTGCCTCGTTCTACCAGGACCGCCCATGGGCTCGCGCTACTGCAGACTCTGCCAACCAGTGTGTGAGTGAGTACAGATGCCCATTACAAATTAAAGCAGGTGTGTAATTCCCATTAGGACCACATGACTTTCCAAGATTGACAAATTGTGCTCACAATTACCCTTTTTCTGTATCTTTGTATTTAAGAATCCATTCTTGTACTTGTGACTCATGGGTACTTAAGATTCAAAAGGACTCAAGTACACAGGAGTACTCAAGGGTACTCAAGAGTATACTCTTTAGATATAAAGATGTCTACATGGGCTCTTGGGTGAGATGCCACAGAAGAGCATCTATTGTTTCACTAAGGAGTCTTACAATGGATGGAAATGAATTTCCTCTGCAGTTCACTTCAGGGTTCTAGTCAGGATAGGCACCTCCCTATGAAGGTGTTGCAGGCAGGTGTGGGAGGAGTCCACAGGGCAGACCCAGGACATGCTGGGAGTATTATATATTTCAGCTGGACTCAAAATGCCTTGCGATTCCCCTGGCAAAGCTGGTGGATGTAGCCAGAGTTGATGTGGGGTGTTCACATAACAACTGAAACAAAATGTATGTTTAGCGATGGGGCCAGGGTGAAGATTAAACAAGTTAACCCTCTGGCCTTGTTCATTTTACGTTTTATAGATTCAGCTTGTTCGTGGCCACTTTTGGCCAATTGAAACCCATGAAAACTACATTTTTAAATTCCTTGTTACTTACACTGTTAAATCATACGATTTAGATTAAAATGCTTTCATTCTAAACTCAACACTTGAGAAATGTAGTTTTTAGTGTTTTCTACCAGATTATGTAATTTATCCATTTTTGGCCAAGCAAACAATTTTATATAATATTTTACATAATGGCCACATATTTATATATAATTTTTAAGATTCTTTATGTATTTTTTTGCTATTTTTACTACATAAAGTTTATCACTAACATCAGTTCTTGTCATAAGTATCAAATATCTATTCCTTTGTTTTTTTTAAATACTTCAAATACCAGTTTGTTTGCACAATACACTTGTTAGTAAACCTCAAAAATGGCCATTCTCAATGCTATTGGGGCCAAAAATGGAACAAATCTGAAATATGAAACTGATTAACAAAAACATTGAATTTTATTTTCATGTACAAACACAAAACCATTATCTGACATCCTTAAGGTCACACCTATGTCAAAATTGTGTCATTCATTTGCTCCATTGGAGTGCAGTAAGTCATCATACTCCCCTATGGAAACTAAGAATATTATATAAAATTGCTCTCTTGGCCAAAAATTGATAAATGACATCATCTGGTAGAAAACACTAAAAACTACGTTTCTCAAGTGTTGAATTTAGAATGAAAGCATTTTAACAGTGTATTTAACAGTGTAAATAACAAGGAATTAAAAAAATTAGTTTTCATGGGTTTCAATTGGCCAAAAGTGGCCACGAACAAGTCAGGTGTTACAACTGGATGTATGGAGTATATTACTGATATATTTAATGAGATGAAGTTAAAAATTTAAAGATCTGAAAAAACTCCAGACCCTTGGGAAATTTCATTCCATATGCATTAACACAGCTAAAATGGTCAAAACAGTGAGTGAAGTGGACACAAATGGCCTGCAACAAGACCAGAGGGTTTGAGTTGAGGAGATTAACTCAAACAAATACAGTAACCCCCCACTTTAACACGGATCAGCAGTCGCGGTTTCAGTCCATCGCGGATTTTGAAGGCAATCAGACAGCTGAACGCCTCCGCAGCTCAGCACCGCCCCAAACATAAATAGCCAGCAGGAGGACGAGGGAGCGTGGCGGACGTATTCAGTCAGCTGTATTCAGAGGCGAAAGTTTTGAAATTAGCCAATCAAATTAAATTATTACTGTATTTACCCTGCTTATACCAAAGAAAACGTGCGTGCATGAATTACAGTACAGTCTATACAGGGG
>JBBPCX010070034.1:0-10923 GCA_037974365.1 Hydrocynus forskahlii | reverse complement strand
AATGACGGACAGAACGCAATGCCTAGGAAAATCCGATCTGTCTGTTTACATGACAGTCGCATTGGCACATATCTGATATATCTGATATATTTCCACATATGAATGAGGCCTGAAACCGATCTCAAAATATCCGAATGCAGGCGTTTTTTTCCTGTTCACACTGTCATGGAACAGATCCGATTTGTGTCACATATGAGCAAAAAATCGGAATTGGGTCACATTTAACTGAGTGTAAACGAGGCCATAGTTTCCCGGCAGACCATTGTCCAGTGCATCTCAGCTTGAATTCCTTTTATAGTGCATCTTGCTGCCATCTCTTCCCCAGGTAAGTGTCCACCTGGCCATCCACATGATGTAAAAGAATGTGATTCATCAGACCAGGCCACTTTCTTCCATTGCTTCAAGGCCCAGTTCTGATGGGCTGTGTGTCCATTAACATTGGTGTGAACGCTGTACTAGTCTCTAGTTACTGCTAACCACTGCTGGAGTTTGACTGTTAGATGCAGAACATTTTCTTTACCATGGCAATTCACCACTGTGCTCACAGTCGTAGTGTTCATCCAAACCAGCACTAACAACCCGCTGGCAGAACTTTACAGAGCCATCAACTAGCTGCAGAACTCCCAACAGATGGAGTTGGTAATTGTAGCTGGAGATTTTAATCACGCAACTCCCAAGTCAGTTCTCCCTACATTCCTTCAGTATGTGAGGGGAATGAACATGTTGGAATGGATTTACACAAACATTGCTGGCACATATGATGCTGAGCCCCGCCCCCACCTCGGCTACTCCAATCAGGTGTCTGTTATGCGTATCCCAGCATACAGACCGCTCGCTGGACGCGCCAAGTCCGATGTGAAGCAGGTGAGAATCTGCCCTCCAGGTGCAATCTCTGCATTTCTAGACTGCTTTGAACGCACTGACTGAGACATGTTTGGGGAGACAGTACACAGCGTCTGTGACTGACTACTGTAAGTGCATCAAGGACGTCACTGTCTCCAGAACCATCACTACACCTCCTAGCCAGAAGCTATGGATGACTGCAGATGTGCGCGAGCTGCTGAGAACCCGAGACACTGCCTTCGCATCAGGTGATAAGGCTGTCCTGAGAACAGCAAAGGCCAAGCAATTCTGGGCCATCAGAGCAGCGAAGTGTGCACATGTTTAGAAAATCCACAGCCACATCCAGGACACTGGGGATGCATGGGTTATGTAGCAGGACATCCAAGTCATCCTCAACTACATCTGCCTGTCATGATGAGGCCCTTCCAAATGTGCTGAATCACTTCTACACTTGGTTTGAAGCACAAAATGGTAAAGATGACCACCCCAACTCAACTGCTCTGTCTAGCCATGGCTGCTGGACCAGTCAGCATTACAGGTGGTGTGCACCACCACCTGGCCCTTTCCCAGCTAGGCAAAAAGGACACTTATGTGACAATGCTGTTCATAGACTTCAGCATTCAACACCCTCATTTGCAGCAATGCACAGCTCAAACCACATAATAAAGTTTGCTGATGACACAGCTATGGTAGGCTTGATCAGCAGGTACAACGATGTTGCATACAGAGAGGAGGTGCAACAGCTAATGGACTGGTACAGAGCCAACCATCTGTCTGACTGTGGATAAAACAAAGGCGATGGCAGTTGACTTCAGGAGGGCACCATGTGTTCACTCTGAATATCAACAGCTCCTCAGTGTAGATCATCCAGGGCACCAAGTTCCCTGGTGTCCACATCACAGTGGACCATCAACAGCAGCTCCATCACCAAGAAAGCCCAACAGCATCTCTACTTCCTCTGGAGACTGAGGAGAGTGTCCCTCCACCTGGTTTTCTTGCAGCCACTTTTTAATTTGCACTCTGTATTTTGCTCTGGCTGCACTTGTAGTCTTGTGATGTTTCTGTTTCTGTTCTTGTATTGCACCATGGTCCTGGAGGCATGTTGTTTTGTTTTGCTGTGTACTTTGTATATAGTTGAAATGACAATAAACCTGCTGGACTTGATGCTCACTTGTCCATTGTAGGCAGTTTCAGCAATGAACAGGAATCACTATGGACACTCTGACCAGTCTACTGCTACACAGCCCCAAATGCATCTGTGACTTGACACATCTTAACAAGCATTAATTTCAACAATTTTTGTTGCAGGAGCTCTTCCATGGGGTTGGACCAGATGGGGTAGCCCTCATCAGTCAGCCTTGGGCATTTATGACCCTGTTGCCTGTTTTACTGGGTGTCCATACTTGGAACACTTTCGGTAGGTACTTACCACTGTGTACTAGGAAGACCTCATAGACTGTTCTGGAGATGTTTCAGTCTAGTCATCTAGCCACCGCAGTCCTTGTCAAAGTTGTTCAGATCTTTATCCTTGCCCAGTTTTCCTGCTTTCAACACACCAACTTCAAGAACTGACTGCTCACTTGCTGCCCAATATATCCCACCCATTTAACAGGTAATACTGTTCTGTCAGTGCAGTGGCTAATCCGTGTGTGTGTGTGTGTGTGTGTGTGTGTGTGTGTGTGTGTGTGTGTATGTATATACCTTATATACCTACCTTATTGGGAGACCGAGGTGCCCAAGATCAAAAGTAGTATGAGATCCAAAGGAAAAACAAGAATGGCTTGACTGGTGTTGCTTTGCTCTTCAAGAAATAAGTGTATTCTAAATCTATTCTAAACTATCCCACAGCCTGTCAGTGCTGTAAGAGACTTCTTTGTTACTCAAATCACTGGGCTGCTCTCTTTATGAACAGTGATGGAAAAGGGGTGTCACCCTACTTTGCCTGTGAATTCCCAATGTAAAAGACATGTAAACCAGTTTGAGTTCCCCCCGATTTCTATTGTATGCAAAAAACCACCAGACTTGTATGTGCTTTTCCAAGTGTGGTATTTGTACTTTTATTTAATTTTATTAATCAAACAATGGCCGTCCACTGTTGAAGTTTATGTTGCATTATGTGGGACCAGCTGTTGACTGCTTTGGCCATGTAGCTTTTTATCAAATTATGGCTGCATGATATGGACATACTACTAGTACTGCAATTATATTACTACATATTGTGATTACACTTTTCTGAAATTAAAAATTTGTGTAAATATAAAAAAGTGTGTAAATATTAAATTTCAAAATGTATGTTTATCCTCCCATCCATACAGCCTAACCCTAGACATTAAGCTGCAAAAAGGGCATGTTTTGAAATCATAGTTTGTGTGCTGTCACAGTTTAGGCTCACCAGGTGCATTTCAGTCATTTGCTACCTTTTAGATGCCCTGCAATACAGGGCAGCCAATGAAAAAAATAATTACTATACAGGTTAATGGGTAATACTGAATTAAAAATTATATTTGTAACGCACACAAATTTCATGGAAGGCAAAAAAATTAAATAAAATGTAGAATGTAAAACCTCTGAAAACATCTTGGTCAGTTAGTGTGTTTAAGGGTAGAAAATTCACCAAAATAATACATGAAGACCGCGATTCAGTAATATCCACCAGTTGCCCTGTCTAAAACACTGTCTGAGGCTCATCTGCACATTGTAGACTGCAGTACCCCAGCCCCCCTTTAACTACAACCTAATAGGGAGGGTGGCACCCACCTCCCTGGACTTAACTGCAGTAATATACTGATGAACTGATCTTGCACCGGCACATGGGGCTACATGTGTGACTTAGCTACCTCCTAACAAGATCAGAGGACACCACAAGGATGCCACATAATATCTTCTTATCCTAAGCCTTTTTCAGCTGCTGCCATAGTGTTTTAAGTTTGGTTCTATTTCTAAGTATTTATAAGGGCATAGGGCATTAATGATGCATATTAATATTGAAACCTAAATATTTTTATTTCAAAAATCATGTGTTCCATTATGTGTGATACGCATTACATGAGCAATCTGGCAAATGGACACTGCAACAAAGAAACAGATATTGACAAATGGTTGGTCAAACACATCCTCTATGGGGTGATATTGAACACATCCTTTATGGGCAAACTAATGTAATGCCATTTTCTGCAGGTTTTAGTACATAATTATAATTATTTTATTTCAGCACATACACTACTTTTGCACAAGTCACATTTTACAGTTTGGATGTTAAATTAAGCAAATAGCACTAACTGTATATTAAAACCTGCAGAACGGTGGTCTCTGTAGAGCATATGCACTCATTTTCACATTGAAAAATTATCTTTTGACCTTTTGTATACCCCTATACATTCAAATAATAACTCTCTTCTTCACTTACATTCTCTTCTCATTCTTAAATACATTTCCCACTCAGTAGCACACAGAACATGACACAGAGGCTTCATTTGAATCCGCAGATCTTCTTCAGCACATAACAGCCTCTAGATGCTCTTCTGGCTGCCCTTTGCCACTTTGCTAAGCGTCGTGGTCTCTGCTGCCTTCTCGACCCCACGGAGCCACTCGGCACATTTCAGTAGGACACTCTGGTCCACAGTCTGCTCCACTGCATCTTCATACTCCACATCATCGTACTGGTGGCGGTCATTCAAGAGGGAGATTTTTAGAAGCGGGACGTTAGGTCGAGGCCCCGGTTTGGCTGACAGTTCTCTCTGCCGGAACTGTGGTTTGCTGGAGCCACGGAGTTGTTTCTCATGATTACGCCTCTGCAGAAGCAGGACTGCCTCAGGTGTCAGTCTCAAGGAGAAGCTCACAGCCTCACTATTCTTGTTGACAACCCTCGAACCTGAGCTGCTTGAAGAGGCTTGAAGGCTGCAAGTCTCTGATGAAGTGCTTGATGACGACCCTTTGGTGGAACACATGCCCTTGCTGGAGCTTGATGCTGAGACACTTTTGGAGCTGGCTCCAAAGCAACTGGTCCTTGAGGCATTTTTTGAAGAATGGTCTTCACGTTGTGTGGTTGTGTACAAAGAACACTTGCCCTCCAGTTGCAGTGTGGACGCTGCATGGCCGGAGGGTAGTTTGCTGTTGTACTGTGAGGCCTTCTTGCCCAGCTGCTTCAGTCGAAAGTTCATGGAGCTCTTTTTATCTGCAGCCCTGATGGGGAACACTGGTGACGAACATGACCCTTCTCTGGAGAGGTTTCTTGGCCGAGTCACAGGTGGGAATGGCATTTTTACCAGGAACAGCAGCACGTATGACAGGAGCTCTGCCTTCGAGGCAAACTGGGAAAGAAACAGGACTTGATCTGACAGCGTTCTTGCATGGTCAGCCAGGAGTGAAGTTAAGATCCAATCCACAGGTCCCCACATGCACCTGTCTCTCCCAGAAAATTCCAAGGGAAACTGTACACTGAGCCAGTTTGGCTTTTAATTAGGGTGTAGAAGAGGTGTGGCATGAGCATGGCATGTGACTTCTAGAGCAGGTTAGCTTTGCACGTGCAGATTAAGAAGCAACTGTTACATAACAAGCCAAGCAGGGAGAACTTTTCTCTTCCACTATTATGCTTCTAGTCACACTTTCTCTGTGAAGGTAACTGGTTTTGCAAAAGCATTGGCAGCTGTGTACACAGAAAAACACTGAATATCCTCACTGGCACACTATTCTCTGTACACTCCTTGCCTAACTTCACATGCAAAGTCATGTAAACTGCCTCCATAATGACTATTCTGACTTCGTAGCAAAGTGCACATATCAGATCATAGATAAATTGGTGGACATGGTTGTACGTAGCGTTGGATATCTGAGGTATGCTGTCCAGTATTTTCCTACTCACATGTCATTAAGTTCTCCTGTTAAAGGATTTACCAACTAATCTCTACAGCATCTAATCCCTCGATGGTACACATGGAGAAGCTGCTGGGAGAGTGGGGAGATGTGGTATCCCTCATTTAACCTATTTGCAAAGACAAGTGGCCTGACAGTGGCCCAAAATGCAATTTACCTGAACAACATTTGACATTTTTATTGCATGGTAATAATATATAACACAAATGTGAATTTGTGGTACACAGGTTGAGGATAAGTGGCTCAGATAATTAATTAATAATTTATTTAATTGCACGACTCTATATTGTAGAATGCTATATCCTCTTTGAATGCTGAGTTGGACAATGTATACTAAATTTGTGTGAACACAAAATGTAGGGATGAGCATCCAGAAGAGGTACTAAATCAGTTCCTGACAGGTCAATACTGAAATATGGAGTTCCTTGACAAGAGGTGCTGCTATCAGTGTTAATGTAGCATTAAGGCATTCTAACATAGCTGGCATTTTCAAATAGCTGATTACTCATTGCATCAGTGGGGCAGAAGGCAGTGACGCTCTGCACATCACCACCACACATTTGTTGAGCAGAACATTTTTAGCGATCCCACTGCCGTCATTATGTATACAGGAAATATTTGTATTTTTTGCACCAAATTATGGAGAGAAGAATCAATAAGCATATCGATAACTATTGGTATTGATCAGTGTATCCGCGTCAATACTGGGATCAGTAAAAACCAAACCATACCCATTCCTAATACAGTTCCTCTACCAGATTAATTTGGTGCTTGGCCCCAAATTAAGATAAATATTGTTGTAAGAGTAATTTGCAAAAATAAAACATGTAGAATCATAGTAGGTCTGGCAAAGGTCTGGCATAGTAGGTCTGGCAAAGTCCACACTAACTAGCTATATTTTTAATGCAAGTCTGCATAAAATGCTTTTCACCATATGGAATCCATCCATTATCGATAAATGTATAGAAACATAAGTATTTTGGATATTATTTGGAGTTTACTGCTAAATACGATAGGCTAAATTGTGTATACGTTGTGTGTAAGGCTACATTGTGTTGTGCATTTACATTTATCTGGTCGGATTTAGCCGATCAAGTAAATTAAATCTGCTTGTGGGCTGCAGATGTTTTTTGTTGTCAGTTGCGTGGGCAACAAGTGCAGGTCATGTGGCAGTGCCTGTTCAAATGAGGCTTAAGGGCTTCCACCTTGTGGCCTACTGAGTATAAACAAAAGTGGAGTGTGACATCAGATGAAAGCCCCTATTGCCCACACTGTTTTCTAAAGCTAGCCGTGGCAGTTCATTATCCAATTACCTCTGCAAATGAAACAAATAAGTATAAAAGAGACAAAACATATTTAAAATAAACCTAAAAAAATAAACCTTCAAAAAATTCCAAAATTGACAATGATTTTGCTTGCCAGCTTGCCAAAATGGAATGGGGATGGGAATCTTGATTAAAACTTATTTTCAGTCCATTCTATATCTGGAAAACCAGCCCATAATGTCAGACATATTTTTAAGGTTTGCAGTATTTAGAAATTCACATTTGTTTATTTAAAAAATCAATCTAAAATGAATGATCATTTATGCATAATTAAGAATTGTGCAACATTTATGCATAATTAAGAAATGTAAATAGTGTTTTTGAAGGTACTGACTGGAATGTGTTCTTGAGTATTTGTGTAGGGCTGACTGGCTCTGTATACAGGGGACCCAGTTGATGGAAAGCCGTGATGGAGAGCTGATGGATATTTTTCTGTGATGTTGTGATGAGTTATATCTTAGGAATTAAGAGCAACTGAAATGACTAAGTAATGCATATATAAAGTCATACTTCTTTAGACAAATATGTATTTTGGCTAACATATAACTAATATGGCAATATGTGTAGATTAAATTTAAAGAGGCTATCAGTGATATACCACCACCCAAATATGAATTTAAAGTGAAATAACATTAAACATTCTTCCTTGCAGGATTAGAATAGATTTTGAGGTGTGCGATGTAGTGTGGCCACGATTACTCCCTGCTGCACAAACATAGGTTTAATTGTTTGTCAGATATGTTGTGACCAGCTCTGCATTGCTGCAGCCGGTACGTCTGGTTCTAAAATCTGTTTGGCTAAGACACTCAGAGCCATAGCATCAAAATGCAAGAACAAATATATTATACTGAGTGTCACATACAACCATACCGTGAGAATTAGGAAGCAATTAAAATGTTTAAATTGTCATTTGTGTCACAAGAACCTTGTATTTGTCCCATTTCCCTGACTGCAATAATAGTAATTTCTGTTAACTACAAAAGTAAGGATAGGACGTTTGACACTCATTATCAAAGCTTCCAATGAAGCATAGTGATTTGTGTGTTGAAGATTGTCTCGAACAACAAGTACTACTAAGCATCAAATATCACCAAAACACTGGTACTGAAAGGCTTTGAAAACCTGACATAAACAGCTGCTGTAATCCCCCATGCACCACAAGCATATCTTTCCTTCAGTTTCAAGGGTATGTCTTCTGTTTTGAATGTTCTGAAAGCTCTGAAGCTAAGGGCTGGTGAGGATGCAGCTTTTCTTGCCAAACAATGTTCATTGTTTTACTTTGAAACAGGAATGGCTGGTATAAATAGATTATTGATTAACTGGAATGATTGTTCATTAACTGAGTTGGAGCTTATAATTCCTCAACATTCAGGTAAGATCTTGCTGCCTTCGGTGATGATTGGACCTTAAACTTCGGCCAGCTCTTTTTACATTTTCCACCTTGAAATTAAATAGCCAAATCTTGAGGTTCTAGTATGTGTTTAAAGAGCATCCATCTCTCCAAAGCAAGGGTCTCCAGTTTCCAAGGCTGGTCTTATCATTTTTTTAAAAACATTAAGGACACTTCCTAACCCTAAAACTGTCTGCCATGCTGCTAGTCTTGTCAAACTAATTACAAAATCTTGTGCTAAATGTACCAAAAGGTCAAATAAAATTCTAAAGCAAGACCATCTACTCCTGGGGACTTATGTTTGTTATTTATAATAAAATCCTGATTGAAAAGCCCAGTCGGTCCTCAACATTTATTTTTTCACTAAAATATAGCTCTGATTTGTTTTGGCAGACCATCAACTAATGTCTCTTTTAATGTTTTACTTCTACTCCTTTTGAAGAATATGTGGGTCCTATTTTACACCATTCTACAGCACTGTGTGTGCACGTCATTAAATTATTGGAAGGGTTTTCCAGTCGCTGTACTCCTGTTTGTTCTCATGTACTACACCCTCATCTTGTAACAGAGAGCAGTTGACACTCCCTGCCATTCCGCTAATGGAAACTGGATAGTACTGGATAACTAGACTGCATTTCTGCAGAGAAAATGCAAAGTGTGCTAGCTCAAATGCAGAACACAGCATTAGCGTTAGCATTAACATCAGCGTTAGCATTAACATTAGCATAGCATTAGTCATAGCATTAGCATAGCATTAGTGTGTGTGTGTGTGTGTGTGTGTGTGTCCAAATACTTTTGTCCACATTGTTATGTATGACAGCTCTGTCCCAATACTTTTGAACATATTGTTCAGTTTAAACAGGTTTGTCTTTGGGGGTGTGGCCTGAGGTCTCATATCAAGTTTGGTGGGTTTCGGACGAAGCGTGTCGCAGGACTATCTGAAAGTTCAGGGTGCCAATACTTTTGCAAATCGTTTTCGCCGGAAAATGTGAATAACGAACGAACGACAAAACGTATCAAATTGCTGTAACCAAGCCCATAATTCCAGATCGACGGAATGATGTCTCTATCTCGAAAGCCCTGGGAGGAGTAGCGTGCTAAAAAACGGGTGAGCAGAAGAAAGACATAATAATAATAACTAGACTGCATTTCTGCAGAGAAAATGCAAAGTGTGCTTGCTCAAACTTAGCGTTAGCATTAGCGTTACCATCAGCAATAGCATTAGCATCAGCGTTAGCATTAACATTACTATAGATTTAGCATAGAATTAGCATTAACATTAGAATAGCATAAATATTAGCATTAAAGTTAGCATTAGCATTAATGTCATTTACGTTAGCATAGTATAAGCATAACATTACCATAGTATTAGCATAAGCATTTTGTTAGCATTAGTGTTCATATAGCTTTAGCATTAACATTAACGTTACCAGTAGCATTACCAGTAGTATTACCATTAGCATTAGCATAACATTAGCATAGCATTACCATTAGCATTGCATTAACATAGCATTGGCATAACATTAGTGTGAGTGTGTGTGTGTCCCAATACTTTTGTTCACATAGTTTTGTATGACAACTCTGTCCCAATACTTTTGTTCATATTGTTCAGTTTAATCAGGTGTGTCTGTGGTGGCGTGGCCGGAGGTCTCATATGAAGTTTCATAAGGTTAGGTCACTGTATGGAGCCTGTCTCTTCTCCTAAAACTGCATTGATTTCAATGAGGTGAAAAATGAATGGAAGTGAATGGGGGGAAAAGGGATGAGCGAAAGACAAGGAAAAGACGAGTGCAGGTCATCACCGACTGCGTTTGTGTGTCGGGGGAGTTGACCTGATGCGTCACATAAAGTTTGGTGGGTTTTGGACGAAGCTTGTCCGAAAGTTGAGCCCTATTCATTGTCTATGGCATGCCATCTTTGTGGGCATGTAGCCACACAATTTTTAACCCCACTGAAATGAATGCAGTTTCAGAAGAAATTTCCAGGCTCCATACAGTGACCAAACCTTATGAAACTTCATATGTGACCTCTGACCACGTCCCCACAGACACACCTGTTTAAACTTAACAATATGGCCAAGAGTATTGGGACAGAGCTGTCATACAAAACTATGTAGACAAAGGTATTTGGACACACAGACACACATTCACTGATGCTATGGTAATGCTAATGTTAAGGTTAATGCTACGGCTATGCTAACCCTATGCTAATACTATGTTAATGTTATGCTAATGCTATGTTAATGCTAATGTAATAGTAATGCTATGCTAATATTCTGCTATGCATTACTAACATTAATGCAAACGCTAATGCTAACACCAGTGCTAACGTTAAGTTTGAGCAAGCACACTTTGCATTTTCTCTGCGGAAATGCAGTCGTTATTTCTGAAGATTTCACACTTCTTGGAGGTGTCACCCCTTAAGCTTCACCTCCAATTTCCAAACTGCAGTACCCAACTTTAAAAGCTCACTGCTCCCTCATACTTTGGTCCT
>JBBPCX010070033.1:0-10923 GCA_037974365.1 Hydrocynus forskahlii | reverse complement strand
TATATGGATAAAAGTATTGGCTTGATCATTACATCAACAGGGAATGACATTCAAATACACCAATACAATCTGACGTTGGTCCCCAGCTATAACAGCTTCCACTCTTCTTGGAAGGCTTTCCACGAGATTTTGGAGTTTCTGTGCCCATTCATTATGTAAACCAATTATGAGGTCAGGCAATGCTGGACGAGAAGGCCTGGCTCACGGTCTCCGCTCCAGTTCATTAAGATTGCCCCTTCACTGGAAGTAAGAGCCTAGCCCAAACCCTGAAAAACACGTGTGTCCCAATACTATATATAACAGGTGTGTCCCAATATATATATTTCTGTGCATTCGTTGCATAACCAGTTTCCTATAAGGTTCCCATTCTGATCGTATTTAATCCCCCAAGCTAAATATGCACAACAATAATTTTAATTACAAGTAGACAACGACATTGTAGCATTACTGAGGCACGCAAACGCTCGTCTTAAACGTTTTAAACTAAACAGCCACCTCAAAAGTATGTATTTATTTATGGAGATCAGACCAGAGTTCCAGGGGAGCTGGGTGGGTGGATGGATGGATGGATGGATGTTTATTATTAAAACTGATCAAATAAATGTCTAGACGGTTGATTTTCGCTTTCACACCTCCACACTGGACTCGGTGTTCCTCCGTTTTCTGTCTCCATCGCCAGACCCACGATGAGAGTGCTTTCTTTTCTTCTCTTTAGATGATTTCTTCTCCCTCATCTCTGAACATCTCACAGATCACATTAACACACCGGCGCTGGCTGATGACCTCACAGTGGACCAGCCAATCACCCGCGGTGGGGCGTGGCCTCGGAGCCACAGGCGAAATACTGTTTAATTCATTAACAATAGTAATAAAAACAACAATAATACTTATAATAATACTTATAATAATATTATTATTGTTGTTTTTATTATTATCATTATTCTTCTTCGTCTTATTGTTGTTGTTGTTATTATTATTGTTGTTGTTGTTATTATTATTTAATCTCAGTAATCGCTAATACAATTTACATTTACATTTACGGCATTTAGCCCTGCTGCAGTTTAACATAGTAAGACGTGATTGGTGCACACTGGTAACCACTGGGTGAACCAAATGCTAGAACTTAATAAATAAATAAAAATTTAAAAAACCCTTAAATTTAGCTTACACATTTTACTATTAGCTTGTGTTGCTCCTTGTTTAAGCTGTTTCACTTTTTTAGATTTGTTTTTTATTTGTGTTTTAGAAATGTTCAGCTTTGTGTTTCTAAATTTAATATTGTACTTGCTTTTATACTTATTTTTACTTTACTTGGACTTAATTTTTATATTTTTATTTGTGTTTAGACATTTTTAGATTTGTGTTTCATTTAAAATTGTACTTATTTTTTGGTTTGCACAGTCATAAAAAGGAACAGTTCAAGATACATTTCACTGTGTGTTGTACTTTTATAACTATGCATGTGACAAATAAAGAATCTTGAATCTTGATCTTAAAGGAGAGCTATGAGCAGCCTTCATATCTTACTACTCATGTAGATTCTTTTACGACCAGCTTGTTCACCTCTATGAAGATTCTGCAGCATTATTCTGCAGCACGTGAGGGGCAGCACAGCAACTCCAGCCAGAAAGAAGCAGGCCATGCTCTAATAGAGCATAATTTCACTGCTGTAATGGTGAAATTCCACTGTTGGGACTGACCTTAAGACAAGTTTTAACACTGTACATATCCTCCAGGTAGACACTTTTCCACTTTCTGTTCAATCAGAGAGTGCTGGGTTCAGCTGTGTGGGCCACACTGAAGTGAAGGGCAGTTTTTCATACATTGTTTGAAGCTGCTGTGTGATTTACTACATATGCCAAAAAAAAGAAAAAGAATTGTGTCTACTAGGGGTGTAACAATGCATTGAAATATTGTGATATCGCAATGTAATAATGTGACAATGCGTCATGGAGACTAAGCATTTTATAAATTATGATATTTAATGTAATGTCAATGTCTGAATATTGTACGAATATTGAATAGTGAACTCTGTATCTTGAATCAAATTGATTATTGCACTGTTTCTTTTTTTCCTGCACTGTGTTTCTGAATGTCTATGGAACAAGGGGAAATATAAATCTAAATTCATACAAAATATGAAAGGGATGTGATAGTATGGACTACCCCTGGTCCCTACTGAATTATGGGGTACTTTTTAAATATCCGTCTCTGGTCTGAGTGAGAAAAAGACGTGTGCTGTGAATGAGCTCCTCAGGATCCTGGAGTGTCAGTGGAACAGTCTTGAGTAGACTGGCCTGCTGTGGGACAGGAAATCATATTGGAATGTGATATTTACATTTGTCCCATTGCATCCAGATCTTGAGGTGATGCTTCTTTTACTATGTAAAACATTATTTGTGTGAGTGTGTGTGCGTGTGCAGTTGTAGAAGCTACT
The DNA here is from genome assembly GCA_037974365.1 of Hydrocynus forskahlii. Taxonomy (NCBI): domain Eukaryota; kingdom Metazoa; phylum Chordata; class Actinopteri; order Characiformes; family Alestidae; genus Hydrocynus; species Hydrocynus forskahlii. Next base: position 8,486 of record JBBPCX010070033.1, on the reverse strand, counting down.
GTGTAAACTTGTCTTACTCCTTAAATCAGCATCAGAGGACAGTGCTGCTTTTTATCTGTTATGAAAATGGACCCCAGTAGTTCCTGGTATGAGTTTGGTTACAGCGCACCACTGCAGAAATGATTGTAAAAAACATTATAACTAGGGCGTTATTATTGCGTTAATGCATCATTTACTTAACCGATTTACTTAACCCTTTTGCATTTAGTGTTTTTATGAGAAGCCTTATAATTGCCTAATTTTGTGTATTTGTTCTGTTACAAAAGCAGGCATTCTTACTTTTTTAATATTTTACTCAAACTTTTAATTTTAACACTCCAAACAAATCCACAGAACAGAAACAGAACCAAACTCAGTAACCAAACAGTATGTCCTCAGTGTAGGCTGACATTCAGAAAAATCAAATGCCTCAGCTTGGATGGGCAGATGCGGTTTCTCCTCTCAGTCAGTATCTGTGGACAGCCCTCTCTGTTTTCATGTAATTGTATGATCCTATATCCTTACATGTGATTGCTGCCAATCAACACAAAGTTCTGCCATGAGCAGAGCTGAGCCACTGAGAGTGAGTGCTGAGCAGCCAAAGGAAATAAAGTGGGGAGCGGCTCTCACTTGATGGGAGTCAGCTCTTCTGATTCACTACAAAGCATCAGCTCTTAGAGCTCTTAGAGCTGATGCTTTTGCACATGACACATCACTAGCAGGCTAGCCCAAGAGCATGGCTGGTGCTTCAAGTTCTGACACTTCGGCAGAAATACACATGGGAAATAGGCTTATAAAAGGAAGATATTTATGTTTAGTACAGCTAAATACTGGATGTTTGAGTTTTAGAGCTGTACATTTTCACTAGATTGATAAGGTTTAAAAAAAGACAATGGCTGTTAGTTTATTTCACCATAACATGATGCATTGCTTAAGTGGTAAGATTTATTCTCAACCTCAAAATTGTTTTTAGCACCCCAGCTAGGTCCTCTCTTCTGGTCCTCTCACTGGCGCCCTGCCTAGTCCCCTGACCAACGAGGAGGAAGCGAGCAGAGAAGCCCGCCTTGAGCACACCAGCTATGGAGCCAGCCACGGGGGATAGAGTCCCTAGTGCTCTTCCGGTCCAGCCGCTCCACGAGGCCACGCAGCCCATCCTGCCGCTCCACGAGGCTATGTGGTCCAGCCAGCTGCCAGGAGCACAAGAAGAGTCAAGAAGCCCTGGTCCAGAGTCAAAAAGCCGCGGTCCAGAGCCAATACGCCGCGGCCCCAAGCCAAGTAGCAGTGCCGAGGGAATCCCCGATAGTAGCGCCGAGGCTATCCCCAATTGCAGCATCGAGGCTATCCCCAGTAGCAGCGCAGAAGCTACAGCCAGTAGCAGCGCAGAGGCTACCCCCGATAGCAGCGCCACGAAGGCTACCCCCGATAGCAGCGCCATGAAGGCTACCCCTGTTAGTAGAACAACAGAGGCTACCCCAAGAGTAGAGTAGCAGAGGCTAATCCCTGTAGCAGAGCAGCTGGGGCTAACCCCAGTAGCGGCACAGAGGCTTGGTGTTCAGAGAAAGGGATGTTTAGTTTCCATTGGTTCATGCACTTTTAGGTTTTGTGTTTAGTTTGGTTTGTGTTGGACCTTAGTCGTCGGTCCACCATCATACTGAGTTGCTTTGTATGTTCTCCATTCTCCCTTTGTTTCGAGTTAGGTTTATGGCCCTCGTGCCAGTTTCTTTAGTTTAAATAAAGAAACTACACTGGAAGTATGCCTGCCCTCTTTCTGGAGATATGGGGAAACGTTACACTCACTGTATAACCAGTTGTTATAGTCCCTTCATACAAAGGGCAGTAACTTTGGCACAAGTGGAATCTAAACACAAAACCACAACAAGACGAGAGACACGGCAGCGGAGGAGTTGTCCAGTCCAGAGGACGCTGAGTGGCTGTGCGGCTTAAACTGTGCCCCCTTTCTGTTGTACACTTAAATTTACCAGAACATCCAAGGTATTAGCCTATGTTTTGTTTTATTTAATTGTCATGTTGACTGTTAATGTTACAGAGAACTTTAAAGGGGACATATAATGCAAAACTCACTTAAAAAAAAAACAAGTTATAATAGGTCTAGGTGCTTTACAAAACATTTTCATGAAGTTCATTGCACAGAATCACTCTCACATAAAGAGATATCACCAGCTTAATTTTTGACAGTTTCGGTCTCTTTTAAAAACTAGCCGTTTCAGGGCTCTGTCCGTTTTATGTAAATAAGCTGTTGTGGGCCACGCTCCACCCATCCCATTTTTAAGCTGTGTGTTTAAATTCTGGATTTTGCACATTAGAATCCATGTCCTTAATACTAGTGAAAGTGTTTCTTTCTTACTTTCCTTCCATCCCCTCAATCTGTGACAGTGGTTCTAGCCTGTATGGTGACCAGGCTGAAGGAAGGAAAGGAGGGAGAAAGAAAGAGTGAGAGATACACTAGATGGACAAAAACGTGAAAAAGGCAGAAAACAGAGGCACTATCCAGCCCTATATGGTCGACCCAGAGCAAGCTGAACACAACACTTCATGTGTGACTGACTTGCTTTTGGTGGTAGACACTGCGCTCGGCTTATCCGTGCTCTGGCAGACAAAATGGCAGATCTTCAACTAATCTAGTGTTGGGGCACAGCGGAGCGCGTCTTACCGTATACGTCCACGGGAACAAAACACGCATTTTATGCCGTGATTGGTGTATTTTCACGCCAATTTCTTTGCTTCGCCAGTAGCAGAGGTTGTTTTATTGTGTTTTGAGGGAGTTTTGTGGGCTATTGGCTAGGTGGGCGGAGCGAGTTTTTTTCCTGACCTGCAGTGGTGAACCGGTAGTGGCGAGCCGACTCCCCGGACACGTCGGGTCAGTTCCTCAGCTCCTTTTCTACAGAATGAATGCAAAAGAAACTTCGGAGCCTTAGCTTTGAAATGAGTCAAACCACAAACAAAAATAATAAAGTATGATGGAGTTAAAGGTTTATCTTATCTTGTCTGCGTCTGGAATATTTTTCAGGGTTTTTCAGGGTTCTTTTGTTCCATTGAAGGTTAAAATTATTGCTAGAGCATAAAGAGGTATTTTAACCAGTACAATGCTTCTAACTCTGTTTCAAAAGTTAGGGAAGATCCTTTTCTGTTCCAACATGACTGTACACACACCCCTACAAGATGTCAGTGTATTATACCAATGAACTGTACATCCAAGCCAAGAACTATTTAGATATGCTAAGCACCGTTCTTGTAGTGGATGTTTTGCGAAAGTGCTCATACCAACTCTCAACACATCATGAAAAAGAATTAAACATGGCTTCCATGGGTTTGGTGGAAAGCTGCTAAAAAGTGGACCATTTGTTGTTACAGGTAATGTTTCTCAGCTCTCCCTGTACCAATACTGCACCAAAGAAAACCAAATGAACACTTTCACTCCTTTCCTCTGCTGAGATCTCAGCACACTTCAGTGGCAAACAGTGATCATTTCCATGCACTTTGGTTATATTTAAATAGAAAGAGATGTGTCTTAGGAAAGGGCAAGATGGAAATCACTCTCCACCATCCGTGTTGTTTTGAGCTACTTGCCATGCGTTCATCCGTGTCTTTGCATAAGCAGACTGAGAGTTTTGCAAGAGAAATTTGGAAATGATAAGGGCTCGGTAGTCAGTTAAGCCCATCAGAAAGGAAGATCTTAGGTCTGATCTTCAACATCCTTCTAACTTTCCTGCTCCTTCATCATGAAGCTGAAGTTTTTGCCTCTTCTGTATCTGGCAGGTAAGGCTGTCTATAAACCACATTCTGGTGATATAGTGTGTTTCTGGATGATTAAACCCATCAAGGAAAGAAATAAACTGGGTTAACATATTTTGTACGGAGCTCTCATTTATTCACACAGACAGTCAAAACCAGTGTCTCCCAAGCGTTGATGTTTTTTGTCTGTTCACCTTAAAAGCACAAATGATGATTTCAACAACAGTCCATTTTTTTTAAAGACAGGTGCATATCACCATCACTCCTTGTGTTTTTCTTTTAAAAAGGAATAGCTTTGTGGAAATCCACACACAGGGTTCCACTGACCCCAGATCAGCTGAGACGTGTTCTGCTTTTTCAGTTTAGAACTAGAGCTACTAGGCTAACACTGCTAACACTAGAAGTTAATAGTCACAAGATCTCTTCTGTAAACACATTCCCAAAACTTCTCGCAACCCACTTAAACCATATCCACCTCTTCATTAGTGTGCAGTTGACTTGTAAATGTGGTTTAGGACACTGCATGACTTCCTGTGAGCATTTTGTAGCTGGTACTACTGGCAACCTTTTTACTCAACAGGGGCTGTTTTCACAAGCCATCCTAAAGGCAGAGGAATCTGATCCAAAATCAGTCCTTATGACTGCTTTATGTACACCAGTCCTTGTGTTTTCTGAAACGGTTGCCAGTAGCAGTAAAGTTCTGTTCATTTTAAAACCTCACAGTATATTACACTGTGCCTTAAACCACAGGATGACTCACTAATCACTAAAATGATGTAGAGCAACAGGTTGACTTCTGTCTGTAACTGTACACCACAAAGGACATGTATATGGTCAGAGGAGCAGTTAAAGGGGACTATGACTGTAGATACAAGGTAGGTGTATCTAATGAAGTGGCTCGTCTGTGTACACTAATGGTGTTCAGTTGCATCAGAAAGTCCAAGTAAACCAAAAGTCTCTTTAAAAAAAGAAACTTGTCAAAATGTGTCATTAGCATCACAGGAATTGTACAAATTCATATTGATATTGAAGTCATAAATCAAGATGTTCCATGGATGACAGACTGTCACCCAGGTCATTTTCTCATCCTGAAGCAGATTATCCGCCTCCAGGTTCTGAACCTAAAATGCACTTGAGGATTAGGACTTTATTTTGATCATTATATCATTAAACATGACAAAATCTGGTCTCAAATAAGAAAACAAAATGTTCTTTACCATATTCTCAACAGGTGTTCTTCCAGTGGTTATATCTGCCCCACGCCCCACCGCTCATGACTATTATCTGGTCCTAATGGCAAAAACGTGGAAGGATGCACAGACGTACTGCAGGACAAACTACGTTGACCTGGCTACAATTACAAGCACTGATGACTGGACAAAGCTTCTGGCATTAGAGAAAAGCAAAGGGTTCTTTTCTGTTGCTTGGATTGGTCTGTACAACGACTACAACAGCTGGCACTGGTCTTACAATAATGCTCCCTTGAAGATAAGCCCGTGGTCTGCTGGAGAGCCTAATAACCTGGCAGGTCGCGAGTCATGTGGTGCAGTGGACATATATGGACAGTGGTTTGATTTGGACTGCCAGCTGCTAAAACCCTTCCTGTGTTACAATGGTGAGTTGACTGGCTTATTTATTTTGCAGTTTAAAAGTATTTTTTCCATTTCAGCCTGAATTGATCTCTATTTAAAATAGTATGGTGAAAACATGCTTAACTGTGTTGCCTAATGCTCAGGGCTGCAGCGGAGAGGTCATTAGTCAAGTGAGGCTAGAGGGGAAAATTACATGGAGAGCAAGAATGTTTAGCTCCACAAAAGAAAAAAGGAGGACGTTTTAGCATTTTAGTTGAGCAAAACTGGAGAATATTTTTTTTAATGAGATGCAAATGAATTTATCATGAAAAAAAGCTAAAGTTATGTAGCAGGATTTTTTTAATAATGCTGGGTAACAACAACAATTTTTAATCACAGTTTTCTCCGATTGATCGTGATTCATGGCAACATCATAGGCAAAATTCAATAATGAATTCAAAAGTAGAGTACTGCGCACTTTTATTTTAAAAGTACTGCTTTATGAACATAAGTGCAATAACATTTGGTTTGCAAACACTTTAAATGAATAAGGAGCTTTTTAACAGCAGTGATCCCTTTAACACAGCTGCAGTTAAAATGTTTCATGTAAATCTCAGCTTAAACATAAAAGTTATAGAAAAACAAGTCAACTTTAGAGTCCAGAGCCATGACCATAACATTATAATAGGCACCTTCTGAGTAACAGCAAGTTAACATTAATAAATCTGTTTTCTTTCTGAAATACAACAGCCGAAACATTATTCTTTTATCAGGGAGCAGCACAAACAGTCTGTGTTCAGTAGCGAGTATCCCTGTTAGAGTGAGGTGAAGTGGCTGAGCACAAAAGAGCATAAAAACAGTGTTAATGCGCAATAAAATAATTGTTGTGGTTAAGTAAATATTTCTTAATATTTTTAAACAGCCCTATTTTTTAAATAGGCAAAAATATCAAAATAACAAAAAAAGATCTCAGCAATTTCCAAAATTTCCCTAAATATTTTTTTTTTATTAGATGGAAATGATTCTATCAAGCAAAGATTTCTTGAAATAAGCTAGAATATCTAAATGTCTAATGTAGGCTATGCTGTTAAAAACAAAATCTTAAAAACAGAAATTTAATTTTAAAGCAAAATCCTTCAGAAAAGCTGTTCTCTGAATGAGATATTTTTGCTTGTTTGCTTTGTTTCATAAAATCTTTTGCATCACTCCCTCGGTAGATGCTTTTTGCTTAGTAGAAACAGTTGTATCTTATTTTCTGTAGGATGTGGATCTGGGAAACTCCCTTTTACTTACTGTGTACTTTTTGGAACATGGGGATAAAATGTTAATATGTTATTAATAATGTGACGATTATGTGATAACAAATTTCACATAATGGTAATTGAGTCAGCACACACCCCAAAGCGGCTACTGAGTCAAGGTAAATAACTTGGGTGAGCTGGTCCATCCTGACCTGAAATGAATGGACTTTGTCAACCGAGGGGCAAATTAAGACTTACAAGCATATAAACATCAGATAAACATTTATAAGCATATAAGTGTCAGTAGCACAACAGACAATAAGAATTATGAATAGGACTACATGGGCACTAAGCGTATATATTCATTTAAATAAAAAAACATGCATGCACAGTGCTCATATGAATTAAAACATTCAAATAAATAAATGTGCGTGGCACTCACGTGGCCCGTTGAGTTTGGATGTCAAAGGAACTGTCCTGTATACACACAGACTATGTAGTGTTATGTCATCTGACGGTCACTGTGCATTTTCTGGGAAGTTTAAAGAACCACTCCATGGTTTAAAGGGACCATGGTCTGTGTTTGTCTTAGATTTTATTTGTCAAAACTGTTTAGGAAGTTTTATTTCTGAGAATGTATCGCTGGTAACTGTGATAAGGCACTGCAGAAAATCCATGTTTAGTTTATATTTATGGCAACATTGCACTTAGTTTTCATGGTTTAGTTCATGGTTTAGCACTTGCTCAGTGTTACAGTCATGCTCTTTCCAAACACTGTGATACAGTGTTTAAAACCTCAGAGTTTGGATTTACAGTGTACTTGAACCATCAAACTTATTTTCTCATCACTGGTACTCCACAGCGAGCTACAGTGGAAGATTCATTGCAATCACTGATACTCTGAAGACGTGGCCTGATGCTCAGGCCTACTGCCGGCAGTACCACACTGACCTGGCCATCTCGGACAATGAAAAAGATAACTCAGTGCTGAAGCAGCTGGTGAAAGTCCAGTCAAGCGCCTGGTTTGGCCTCGTTAGGGACACTTGGAAGTGGTCGGACCAAAGCAATGTTTCGTCCATCAACTGGATAGTGGGATCACCTAACAATTACGGGGGTGTAGAGAACTGCGGGAGTGTTACTGCTGACCGTATTGGAGATACCCCATGCGCCAACTTTCAACCTTTCTTCTGTCACACCTGTGAGTTGTCTTTCTTTACTGTATTAAAAGTCTTAATCAGGATGTTCAGAACTGATGTGTACATACAGCTCCGGAAAAAATTAAGAGACCACTGCAAAAATTTTCAGTATCTCGGGTTTTATCTTTTATAGGTGCAAGTATTGAACTGAACAACTTTGCCTTAGTTTTTAAGAACTGCTGAAAATATTTCTCCTAATTTCCAACTAAAATATTGTTCGTTAAAGCGGAGGTCCCCAACCACCGGTATCGGCCCATGAGTCATTTGGTACCGGGCTGAACAGAAAGACAGAATAAAAATATTTTATTGATTATCAGAATCTGAAAGATCTTTTATTTTGAAAAAAAACAAAAAAAACAAAAAAAAACAAAACAGTACATCAAAAATTTAGCCAACAAGCTAGCAAATGCACTTTGTTTTTAGTTGTATATATACTGGTCCATGAAAATATTGTTTTACATGAAACTGTAGCTGCGGCTCAAAAAAGGTTGTGGACGGCTAAAGGAAATGACAAAACACCAAAATAAGAAAAATGATGCAGTGTTTACAGAACATTAAACAATTCAAAGAAAACAAATTGCTTGTTCACTCTTAAATGGCAGTGATTATCTTTGACATGCTTCTAGGAGCATGTTGATTACAGCAGTGTTTTTATACTTTTCCTCATTAAATAAGATGCGATTCTGGTGATCACTAATCAGTCCCTCATAAAGCAGAATGAGGTGCTTGTGTAGGAATTTAACAGA
>JBBPCX010070031.1:0-10924 GCA_037974365.1 Hydrocynus forskahlii | reverse complement strand
CTTTACTGAAACAAAGATTAATAAATGAAAATAAAGAATGGTTAAACTAATCTATACACACGTGTGGTTAACCAACAGTTTTTGTAGTTGTAGTTTGGCACAAAATTGAACCTGTTTGATGCTCGTGAACGGGAAGGCCACAAACTGACACGGACACTTCACTCTAATGAGCAAAAGAAAAAGAACACAGGCGCCTGTACCTTGTCACAGAAGAATAAACACTGAGTGTAAACACTGAGTGTAGTGGGTGTCTAGCTGCAGCAAACGGCTACACCACCTCACTCCTCGCACGTCTCTGGCGGTGTCGATTCCTGTGAAGTCTCTTGTGTCCACTTCGTCAGGTGGACGATGATTCTCAGACGGCGAGCAAAGTGGCACTAATGATGTCCGAACACTTTCCCCATACATAGCTCCAGCGTGTTAGCTTCCACCTTAGCCAAGTACATTTAGCTAGCTGCACAGTACTCTGTTCTCTATTGCAGTCTGCCAACAAGTGTCTAGACGACACTTTAAACTACTTAAATCTACTCCCATAGGCTGAGAATGGACGTACAACCTCACTCATACCGCGGGCGTCCTGAGAGTAAGACTCTGCGTCTCTCTTCTCTTCAGACCCCTGCCAGAACCACACCACCTGGTACTTCTTGTCCAATCTGGCTAAATCAGGTTTTACCCGTTCAGTCATTGTGCACTTCGTAGCAGTCCCTAGGCCAAACACCCTTCCCGAGATTTTCACCATCTCCTTCCATTTAAGTACACATGGAACATATATTTAACAATAACTATATACAGAATACATACATATACATTAATAAAAAGTAAATAAAACATGAAGTAAACAAAATAAAATATTTTTACCCTGTTACAATAACAAATTCAGAAATTATTTTATTTAATCATTCATACCCACTCTTTGGGGTTCCTGTCACTTTTCAGAGACAGAGTCTTATTAATCATCCCCTTAAACAAAACATTTACTGGGACCAGGCACGAGACCTAATTTAAAACTGTAAATCTGGATAAGTGTCTCCCAAATGCATGAAACAATTGATTGTCAAGTTTTGGCCGAGGACTTTCACTTTACTAATAACAACTAAGTGTGCTTATACTTCTGCTACCATTGCTACTGCTTATATAATAATAATAATAATAATAATAATAATAATAATAATAATAATAAAACATTTAATTCATAACTCACTATACATTAAAGCAAATCTCAAAGTACTACAAGGTAAAATGTATCAATATAAAAGACATGAAACATCTTAAAAATTGCAGCAACCCCCAAGATAAATTAAAGGTCACCCCTTCTGCTAAACTATACTAAATTACTCTTTAACAACTACAAAACTATTATATCGTTTTCAAAGACAGGAATGGACATCTGTAATGGCCAACGGACGCCTTTGTTGAAGCAAGTAATCACAGTTAGGAAACCCCCTCCCAAAAAAACTCATCTGATTTGATATAGTGAACCCCTAGCAAACCATAGCTTGACAGCTTACATTTCACAAGAATGTCATGCTGTGTTGCAGTGAGGGACAGAAAATAATAGTGTCATCTATCATCTGACAGAATGCAAACTTTTGTTGTCCCATCCCTACTGCCACTTAGAATGAACCACTACACTTTGACATGTGCAGTACCTGAGAAGGCTATGCAGGAGGACTGTGCCACTAGTGCGGGCTAATCAGTGTTTTTATGAAGTGTTTTCAATGACCGAGTGAAAGGCCTTTTATCTACTCAATTTAAATGGCCACACGCACACTTCTTAATTGGCTTACAGAACACTGATGTGATAAAACTTGGAAGCATGTTTACATACTGGAGCTGATTAGATAAATCAACTAGTGACCCCTATACATTGATCAATATTTTGTAGATTAGTTTCTGAAGTTTTAGGAACAGTTTTCCCTCTATTTCTGTGTTATTTTCAGGTGCAGAAGTCTTTCACTGGAAGACCATTTAAAATGTAACTCCCGTTGTCAGTGTTGGGCTGGAAAATGTCATGAATATTGTTAGGATTCAGGTTTTCTTTGAAACACTTTTATAACAAAAAAAAGCCTTATAGAAGGCTTATAAATGGTTACAATTGTTTTGCTAATTATTATTAATTAGGTCATGGACACTGATTTCTTAGTAGTTAAAATAAAAAGGGTAACAGTAATCTAATGCTTGCTGAATCTACAGTAATCTAGTGCTAAAGATCTTGCTGGTTACTTATCATACTTTGTTTCCTCCATCAGTCAGCAACCTACCTGCCAGCTATATAATATGCATCTGAGTAGCAGGTTACTGCTACCCTTTTGTTCATGAGTTGTTCAACTGCTGATTTTTACGGTGTTTATGGCCTGTTATTCTGTGAAGAATTAATGTCCTCTACATTTTAGTCTTTTGTAAAGAGGTATAGGTTTTATTTTTTCAAAAATATTTTAAATGTGGCTTCAGAGTTGACAGCTCTGATGGTTAACTCACTTTTGGAAGGTGCCCGCAGATTGGAGGAGACTACTCTCTCAGAGTTGGCCTCCACGTACAGGATGAAACTGCTGTTGCTCTCATAGTCCAGTGGCTTGGCTGTGCTGAGGACTCCAGTGTGGTTGTTGAGGTTGAATTCACCTGTAGAGAAATGTGGAAGTTGTATAAAGACCAGAATGACAGTGCATCTAAACTATACAGCTGGTTTGTTTGGTTTTCAGCTGGTTTTCTAGACCCAGATCACCTCTCAGGGTGGTCTTATTAATGGTTTGACTGCAATTCATTTTGCACTGCAAATATAAAATAGTCCCGGGAAACCCGGGAATCCTGCGATCTGGTGGAATTGGACCAGAGCCTGTTATATCAAAATCTGCACAATTGAGTAGTTCTAAAGTATATTCTGTTCACAAAGTAAACCAGAATACCTTTGCATGGCAAATTGGCATCAGGTAAAGGGAAAGTAAAGTTTTCCACATGGTAGGGACAGATAATATTGCGAAGAGTGTTGTTGCCGTGGGATTGGCTTGTCCCTCTTTTATTCTGACGAAAATAACTGACCGGCAGGTAGACCGGAGAGCTGGGGAATCCAGACCCCTAAGAGTTGAGGCGCCTTAAAGAAAAGTGTGTGCAGAACTAAGTTTACAATTGTTGGTTTGTGTAATTGTTAGATATGGAAGGCGAGTTTGATCGTGAGATGATGGTTGGGGCCCGGTAAAGGGGCCGTGGAAGTCTTTGAATGACCAAATAAGGGATTTGAAAATGACTATAGTGGCAGTACATGATCCAAAAGAGGCAAAAAAGGAGGGTGAAATGTGTGAGAAGAGTGTCAAGGGGCTTGTTGAAGGAAAAGTCCAAAGGAGGAGGCGAAAAGGAGAGCTTGGCTAAATTGTTGTTTGAGAAGGCAGCAGAACTCAGGAAGAAAATGGGAAAAGAGGACGGGGATAAAGGCGGACTGTTTAAAATGCAGGTGAAACGTAAACTGAAGGCGAAAGAGAAGGAGCTGAAATTGTGGCTGGATTGGGGGGTGAGAGCTCAAGGCATGCAGCACAAAATGCAAAATAAAGGAGAAGGGGAGTCAGAGAAACGCAAGGAGGCGGAAGCCCTCGTGTTGCCCTCTGCGCCCCCTCCGTATTCAGGCATATATCCCACCTTACAGGTGTCAGGGGGTAGAATAACTTGGTCTGCGGGAGCCATTCCGCAGCAGCCAGTAAACTCAAGGGACCAAAGGGTACCCGTTAAAATGGAAAGCCTGGGGTCCGACGGAGGCAGTTATAGAGAATGCGCCCCGCAGTCACTTAATTCTGAAAGTGGACAGAGTAATTGGGCAGGGGACGAACACTTAACGACAGGAGAACCGGAGGAAGAGGCAGGAGCATTTAGAGATGAGTTAGAGCGTTGCGAAGGCAGGACGGACGGACCCATTAATAAATCGGGGGTAACAAAGCAGGGTTCGAACGGAGTAAGCAAGCTCCCAAATCGAGAACCTGAAGTAGCGCACAGAGTGGGAGCTTCCGATGTGATCCAATTTTTTGGTTCTTTAATCGGACAGTTAGAAGGCATATGTAATGAGGGAAGTGGGCAACAGAGTGGCAGAGAATCTAGGAATAGTAATCAGAGGGATGCGGAAGAAGACGACGAATCACTGGGGCTGCCAGATCAGTATGTGCAACCCACTCAGTCGTCTCCGGTGGCTACACACACTCGCTCGAAGCACATGCTACCTTTGGTGGCGACGGCGGGGGGCAATACGAAGTATAGTCCCTACGCATTAGGGGACATAACGGCATTATGTGATCTGCTGCCGCCAGTTGCTGAGGGAGGGGCAGCATGGCTGCGTAAACTCGAACAATTAAGTAAAGGCACCACATTAGCTTTGGGTGATTTTAGGGCAGTGATTGCCCAATGCATGCCTCATTCTGGTAGTAGAGAAATAGAAGAGCAAGCGGGGACTCGAAGAGCCCCAGACGAAACACCATTAATGTATCATATTAAAGCACTGTCGGATGCAGAAGAGAGTGGAGAGAAAGGTATCCGACCCCTGATGGCAGTAAAGTGCCTGAGCTGGAGTGCAAGCCAGATCAGGGACCCAGACAATATATTGAGGAGGCAAAGGAAGAATGGTGTAAAACAGTGGGAACTCAACAGGAGTGGTTCAGGAGGGCGGTGTTGGAAGGGGTGCCCGCATTGGTGTGTGAGAAAATGTTGGAAGACCCAGATCTTCCAGGGGCTGATTCTGCACGCTGGGAAAGGCATCTGGTACACCACTTGCAGCGTGAAAAAGACAAAGTATCGAAAAAAGATAGAGAGACAAAAGAGGTACAGGAGTAGTTACTTAAGTTGCAGTTGGGAAAGGTAAGGAAAAAGGTGAATGATAACAAATCAACTAAAACGGACAAAATCATGGTGGGACAGGCTGGTGGAGATTCTTACTCACCTGACCTGTATCCAAACCCAGGGTCCTATGACCCGTGGATCGGTAACGGGTATGGCCGCACATATCGTAGATGGCAAAATCAAGGGGATTTTAAAGGGGGAAGAGGTAGACGGGGTGGCACATCCTGGGGCAACCAGGGCCCGCCTAGGGGCCTGCTGGATGGGTGTTGGAACTGTGGCCAGCCCGGGCACGTGGCGCGCTTCTGTCAAAACCCACCGAGTACGCAACAGGGAGTTACAGGTCCGCGAACGCAGCAGCAGCTGGGACAAACGGGACCGAGAGGAGGTCGGGGCCGCGGAGCCCCTAACCCTCATCTGGCACCACAGAATCTGTTTCTGGTGTGGGAAGGTGGATGGGACGATGGGTCCTATCAAGCGTAACAAACCCCACAGAGAAACCCAGACAACAAGGGCACAGCAGACCCAATGTTGTCACTACGGGTGGAAGGACATGAACTGCCTTTTTTAGTAGACACAGGAGCGACTTATTCCACCATTAAACAGTTGCCTGTGGACTGTTCATTATCCGACCGAACTGTGAATGTTGTGGGTTTCTCTGGGGTACCTGTAACTCTGCCCGTTTCGTGGCCTGTGACCACAACTGTGGGCCGCCAATGTGTTAAACACTCCTTTGTAGTGAATCCCCAAGTACCTGTGAATCTGATGGGCAGGGATCTGCTCATTACGCTGGGGGTGAGCATTTTATGTGCATGGGACGGTATCCAAGTAAAACTGTGGGATGGTTTCGTGATCATTTGTTCCGACAGCACTCACACTGGTGGACAATGGTTGGTGGCTGACTGGACCTGTGGGTTAACAGGTACTGACGGCATCTGGAGTGGTTACCTTAGGTGGAAGCCCTGGATAATGTCCCTGGATGTGTATACTCCTGTAAAAGACCCATTGCATGTCACAATGTTTTATGATCGGGATGATGAGCAGTGTTATAAAGATGCTTTCAAGCATGAAATTGATGGGCGTGTTTGGATCATCCAAACGCGAAATTGTTATGTGGGTCCTCAGGGCTTAGCGGCTGAAGTGTCCCTTACCGATTCACAAATGGGGTGGTATTGCATGGGGGATGAATCTGTCCCTCACGTGTCGCTGGCTTTACATGCTGGCCATCAGGCTAAAGACTGTAAGGGCGACATATTGGTCGCCCACTGACATACCTGACGTTTCTTACTCTACCAGCTGCAAATCCTATCATATTGCAATGCAATTCACTGATGAGGTAATTTTAGAACACAGAGAGATTTCTCGTGTGCATGGTTGCGAAAAAATGGATCATCCTGATGTGGTTGAAAATTGAAATGCTTTACCCGCTACACTATGGGCAGCGGGACCGACAGATGTGGGTTTGGTGCACTGTTCACCAGTAAGTTTTAAAGTGTCAGCACAATCACCCATTTGGATTCCTCAATACCGACACAAACCAGAAGCAGAAGCTGGTATTGCTGACACCATTTCAGGCTTACTGCAGGCGGGAGTGCTTGAACCTTCCCAGTCGCAGTGGAACACTCCCATTTTGCCCATTGAAAAGCACGGTACAGAGATGTATCGCATGGCTCATGATTTGAGGGCAATCAATGATATTTTAGTTACCACCACCGTGCCCGTTCCCAATCCATACACTGCTCTGACTAATTTGTCTCCACAACACAAAAGGTTCACGTGCATCGATTTGGCGAATGCTTTCTTTTGCCTGCCCCTGCACGAATCATGTAGAGGTATTTTTTCTTTCACCTACCAGGGCCAACAGTTACGATACACACGGCTGCCACAGGGATTTGCACTCTTACCAGGTTTGTTTAATCAAGCTTTGAAGGAGATTTTGAGGCAATGCGTGTTACCGGAAGGCTGCACATTAATTCAGTATGTAGATGATCTTTTGTTGGCAGCACCTACAGCAGACGCATGTTTCCAAGCATCAATGAACATTTTAAACCTGCTGGCAAAACATGGTTTTAAAGTGGGTAAAGAGAAATTGCAGCTGGTCTGCACAGAAGTGCAGTTTTTAGGACGCATGGTCTCGTCACGTGTTCAGGCCCTGGGCTACTGCCCAAACAATGCACTGAAATTTTGTCACACCCAAAGCCTCGCACCATGAAGGACATGCTGTCTTTCCTTGGCTTAACTGGCTACAGCAGGCAGTTTGTGGTGAATTACAATGGTCTTATGGGACCATTGCGCGCACTGGTTAAACAATGCGGCATGAGGAACTTAACTGGCGAATTAGAATGGACAGTAGAAGCAGACGAGGCGTTCATTAGTCTAAAGCAACAACTGGCCAGGGCAGTGGAGTTGGCTACACCTGATTACACCAAGCAGTTTTTCTAGATGTTTCTGAAACAGATGGCGTTGTTAACGCTGTTCTGTTCCAGAAAAAAGGGGGGAGTAGGCAGGTATTGATGTATATCAGCATCATGCTTGATAACATGAAAAAAACGACACCACACATGCACACAACACGCAGTAGGGGTGGCTAAAGCAATCACAAAAACAGCACACATAGTACAGGAACACCCGCTAATAGTTCTGACCTCCCACAGCATGGTGGCATATGTAAATTCTCAAGCATTCACCATGACTCCGTTAAGACAACACAGACTAACAAAAATTTTAGAAGCTCCAAATCTCATGTGAATATGGCCGAACAAATGACAAAGGGAGGACTGAATGAATGTGCAACAAAGATTTTGAAAGAAGAAAAAGCGCATCCTGATTTACGAGCGGAACCACTCGCACAGGCGGATGATCTTTTTGCAGACGGGTGTTGCCATAGAAACCAGAAAGGGGAACTTGAGGCAGGATAGGCAGTTGTAAAACAGGAAGGGTGCAAGTGGGTGGTGGTAAGGTCAGGCTACATTTCAGGCAAACAGTTTGCACAAAAGGCGGAAGTGAGGGCACTTATAGAAGCGCTGAAGGAGGGAGAAGATAAGGTGGTCAACATACACTCAGATTCAGCGTACGCCGTAGGGACCGCCCAAGTGGAATTAGCTCAGTGGAAAAGAGCGGGGTTTCTCACTGCAGGAAATCAGCCAGTTAAACATGAAGAAGAAATGTGAGAGTTGCAGCGTTACAACTCCCTAAGAGTGTGGCGATAATTAAATGAAAAGGGCATGACCAATCAGGGAGTAGAATAGCTCAGGGCAACGCAGCCGCAGACAGAGCAGCAAAGAAAGCAGCGGGATATCTGGGCGAGCATGGTGTTGACAGACTGGGATATAGAGGAACAGGGAGGTTGGTCTTGAGAGGAGATTCGGACGGAACAGGAGAAGGCTAGTACAGAGGAGAAATCGGTGTGGAAGGACAGTGGAGCGGGTGTGTATGGGGATTTATGGAGGGGACAGGATGGGAGACCAGTGCTCCCTCCTGGGCTGAAAGCAGGATTGTTACAGGAAGCGCATGGACTCGGAAATGTAGGGGTGGCTCAGATGGAGAGGAATCTGAGCAGCTGGTGGCATCCCTATTTAGGGGACATGGTGAAGAATCACGTGTGAAGTTGGCAGGTATGTGCAGAGTATAATCTGAGACCCACCATTAAGCAGGGAATGGGGAAGTTTCCTCAATTGTTTCGACCAGGAGAAGAAATCGTGATTGATTTCACTGACATGGGGGAGCGAGTGAGAGGGTGTAGGTACCTTCTTGTGTGTGTTGATGCTTTAACTGGGTGGCCAGAAGCCTGGCCATGCAGAAGGGAGGACAGTAAGACGGTGATTAAGTGCTTGGTAAACCATTACATTCCATGGCACGGGTTCCCAGAATGGGTCAGGTCGAACAATGGAACCCATTTAAAAAATCAGGACTTACAGAAAGTGGAAAATTTGTTTGGAATCAAACACAAATTTGGGACTGTTTATCATCCACAATCTCAGGGCAAAGTTGAGAGAATGAATCAGAACCTGAAAAACAAACTGGCAAAAATCTGTGCACAGACAGAAATGAAGTGGATTGATGCATTACCTGTTGCATTATTAACCATTCGATCATCTGTTTGTAGTTCATCAGGCATGACTCCATACGAAGCAATGACCGGGAGATTTTTTACAGGTCCACACACGTACATTCGGAGTGTGAGGGAGAAACTGGACCCGGAGGTGGAGGCTGGTGAGAGAGTGGCGGCATTAACCAAACATTTTTCCAGTGTTTCTAAACAGGTTCCGAGACTAAAGCTGTCAGATATCTCGCCACTGCCACCGATGGTTGGTTGGGTGTACCTCAAGGTGTACGGGCCCTTCCAGGTGAACGAGAGAATATCATACGCAGTGCGACTGAAAGGCAAAGGTGACACCTGGTACCATTGGAGTCAGTGTTCTGCAGCTGAGGATCCGACTCGCTCACTTGAGGAAGTGAGAAAAAGTGTGCAGAGGGCCGCAGAAAGTGCTGACGCTCAGACCACGGAAGGGGCAGAATAATCCACTGGTATGTAGCAAGTTTGCTCTGGGGATAGTCCACCCCCCAGAGTGAAGCGGACCATCCAAGAAGAGAAGAGGAGGATAAGTTTTCTTTAACCATTTTATGTTCTGATATCATAATGTTGTTTTATGTACTATTAAAACCGTGTGTGTACTCTTCCCTGTTCAGGATTGCAGAGGTCAGCAAGTCATCAGATGCGTGCATTAAGTATTTTGGGGGCATTACTCTGCAGTACACGAAAGGCTCTCCCACTTCATTTAAATTTGACCTATGTGCAGTAATTAATTGCAGGAGTAAGAATTCGTGGGTTGGATGTATGGGTGTGTTGTGATTACACGTGGAATACGGACTGTGTGGACGGAATGTATAGGCTTTCCGGTTGTGTATGTGCCAACTGGAGTTTGGTAGTTGCATGGACTGGACCAAATTGGACACCTAGTGTGATTGGCTCGGCCAAAGGGGCTATTTGGAAGACTCTTAAGATACAACGCGATTTTAGCACTAGCGAGAACCTGTTAACCTTATCCATAGGCCGGTGGCACAATTCGCCGAGCACAAATAGAAGAAGTGGGCCACTTTATTTGTTTTTAGGAGTAGACGTGACAGGTAAGGACTCATATGGGTGGTGAAAATAGAATTCAGAGACACGGTTAAACCAAAGGCAAGCTCTATCACCAACACAAAGAAGGAAACGAAACTAAACAAAACAGACGTGTTCACAGTAGATTATTCTCAGCTCAGACCGCAGCAGCTCCTAGAAATGGCAATGGGGTACAGAGATAGCAATATCTGGCTAGACTGGGTCGCAAACAATGCAAAAGAACAACATGTGAGCAACTGTGTAGCGTGTGCAGCAGCACGACCATACCTATTCACCGAGCCAGCTCCATTGTACCCAGATACAGATTCAGCAGGTTTTAATTGTATGCTGGCTCTCACCAAAGCTGCCAATCCACCCAATTGCACTACCTTAGCAACCTTATTTCCACCCATTGACAACAACACGAAAACAGGCCCGTTTAATCCTATGTGTAATAATTACACTTGTTTTAAGCTGACAGGGCGTAAAAGGCTGGTGGGCAACATCCCCGAAGGGTGGTGTTCTTCGATTCGTACAGGTTCCGAATTGGGATCATGGGCACGTGCAGGGCTGTATTTCTATTGTGGGGACAACAGATTCATGGTGCGTGGGACTTTGGAAGATCAGGGTGTGTGTGCAATGGTAAGATTAGGGGCTCCATTAGTTCTCACAGGTGAAAAGGGGGCGAGATTGAACAACACAATGCATGCTTCCATCACTCGTAGACGCGGCGGACACATTCTGCGAAAACGATCCACTTCTTTTGATTTACAAAAAGATTCTCTGATGTACATAGACGCAATCGGCGTGCCACGTGGCGTACCAGATGAATACAAACTGGCTAACCAAGTTTTCGGAGGCTTTGAAAACATCCCCATCATATCTGCATTATTTCCTGTAACTCCAAATAAAAACATAGACCGCATTAATTACGTACATGTAGGATCCCGTTTCTGATCCAGGCAAATAAATGATCACAAGATTAATTAGCAAAGAAATTATTCAAGATTCTTT
>JBBPCX010070030.1:0-10924 GCA_037974365.1 Hydrocynus forskahlii | reverse complement strand
AAAATCTAGTGTCCAGACACTGTACACTACATTAATACACATGGACCATCATGCACTGTGGGTTTCTTTTACCGTGCACTACATAGTGAACAAGTGCACTTTTCGGACACCCTGCACACTACTTTTATCCCACGAAAGTCAAGAAGAGGAGCGAGGCGGAGGGAGGAGAGATGGGGGGAAAGTGGGGCTTCAAACAGAGGAGATCCAGTCACACTTGCACGTTCTTTCTCTCTTTCTCTCAGCGGAGGACAGTAGTACCCAGGGCTGGACTGGGACAAAAAAATCGACCCGGGCATTTTGAGTCACGGTCGGGGGGTGGGTGTGGTGTGCGATCCCGGCCAGCAGACGGGATTCCGCGCAGGCCCAAAATTACCCGGCCGGATCTATCTGTCACTGTGCCCACCAGACCCTGCTTCGTGTGCGGGCTGTGTCTGAACTAGAGAGACATGACGTGTGTTTATGCGACAGAGATAAATCGCCAAGAACCGGCGCACTATTTAAGCAACAGTTAGTAAAATCGTAACATCCCGAGTGTCCAAAATTAAACGTTGCCTCCCATCATGTCTCATCTATGGTCAGAATCTTGTGCTTTGTGACATCACTGGTGCCAGTGGACTCCTGAAAGCCTCCTCTGCCACACAGGTCTGACCACCTCAGCTTGAAACTTGAACAGTGGAGCTGACGCTGTTTGTCATTGCGGTCCTCAACTGCTGTAAAAGCTGGCCACAGGTTCTGCATGATTCCATTGCATCTCAAGTTTTTTGTAAGAACTAATAGTTTTTCCCCATGTGATATATTTAGTTATATTTCCCAAGTTGTGGTTTTAGGATGAGCTGGCATGAAATCTGTGCCAAGCAATAAAGGCATGTAACAATAATGTTGGATATTGTTGAGGGTAAGGAAGGATGGAGGACAGCCTTCCTTATAGCTTTATTCCTTGTCCATTTGCCATAACAAACTTTTGACTCTTATTGCCTCACCTACCTTCTTCATATTGTTCTACAAGATTCTATTTATCAAAGAGTATGTGCACCCTGTATCAAGGACAGCATAACCCTTTGAGTCACATATCCCTACAGGCACCCGACAGTTTTCGCTGGAGGACAGTTATATGTGGCTATAATAATGTCACAAGGAGAGAGTGAAACACGAACGTACCTAGACAGACGTGTTCACCCGTGTAGTATGATGGAAGAACCCAAGCGCAGACAGAAGCGAGAAGGTTGGTTGAATCACGCATGTTGTTCTGCGAACACTCTGAGAAAGAGTAAGATTCACACCGGAACCAACATTCACACTCATGCACACAAGGTAAGCGAGTACTCACGTGAATCCTAAGATGAAGTCGGCAGGGCGAGAGAGTTTAGACTCAATGAATGAGCAATCCAGATCAACCTGTTTCCTGTTTATATACGTTGTGACACGCTCATTTCCTGTGACCTTTGCGCTGACAGGTGCATATGACAAATAATTAGAGAAACCACCTTGACCACTTGATCCACAGTAGACACAATGCTGCCTAGGTCACTGGCTAAACTCAGATCACATGCTCTGGGGATAACTTTGTTTTATCAGTATATACCATATATAAAGGAAGACTCATGGAACCATTACATAGTTAGGGCTGTGTTCACACTTTGTCCTGTGCTGTGGTGTGTTCACATATGACAAATAGACATGTTACACTTACATTATACACACAGCCAGTTTGAATGAAAAAGCAAGACATGTTTATAAATAAAACACAGTGTAAAATCCCTGAGAACAGTCTGGCCATGATTGACAGCCCTCAGTCCAGTCTGTTGCTCCACTGGAGCAGTACTAAACACAAAAGCATAAGCAGTGAAAAAAGAGTGAAATGGGCTGGTGGTTTTGTAGAACCACACTGCATCCAATGATTGTCCAGTGTCCAATGATTGTCCAGTGTCCAGTCATTAAATCATGTCATCCTAAAGAAGGTAGGCTTTTTGTTTGCTTTACTGCTGGGAATGCTGATATGACCAGTTGATGGACAAATGAACCATCAAACAGATTTCTAGATAGTTGTTTTAATGACTTGTCCCTTTTTTAAGGTGTGTGGGTGGGGCCACATAAGATTTGTGATTATTGAAAGGACTGTTTGTACCTGTTACCCGGTTTGTGTCGAAAGAGAATAATCTTGCAGAATTAAATGGACAGGACATGGACAGTTTGTGCATGTACTGTCCATTTTGTACACATAAGAATGAGATTACCTACTTTTAATTAAATCACACATTTAGTACCCTGGGGCTTTAAATCAACGGGTTTCATGTCACAACATTTATTTGAGGGTGTGTCTGAGAATGAAATCTTATTCAAGTGGGAATAATTCTATTTCCCCAAATATTGTGTAGATGTTCCATTAATGTACAAATTACAGCTGTGCCCTTTTGTACAAAGTACAGTATAAACCACATCAGTTTCGCGGAGGACACAACAGTGGTCATCCTCATCAGCAATAAGAATGCCTGCAGCGGTGAAACAAATCTACTTATTTTCTGGTGTGACAACAACAACTTGTCACTGAATTTCAAAAAGATGAAGGAGATCACTGTTGACTTCAGGCAGATGCCCATGGCAGATAGGGAGTTTACATCAGAGATAAGATGGACTACAAACACCACATCCTTACTCAAGAGGGCACAGGTGTGTGTTCACTTTCTGCAACCGATAAGAAGAGCAAACCTCCTCTCTCTTGTCCTCACAGCTTTCTAAAGCATCATCTGTCACACTGCCTTAGCAGACCAACATAATCAGAAACCCCACCCACTCTGCTCATGGACTGTTAGTAAGTGGGGCATATTTTGTGTACATATAGTTTAGTTTAGTTTATTTTTCAAACAAACAAACATTTCAAGCATATTTCAAACATATTAACTTTCATCATAATTACATAACAGAGTTCATTTTTATGTTTGAAAAAAGGAGTAGGCTGAAGTAAAAACGTATTTGGCCCTACCCCTATCATATAATGTATCACTTACTTAAAAGAAAATGACAAAACAAAAACAAAACAGAACAAACCATGTATAATAATTTCTTTCAACTGGATAAAAGACAGAATAAACAAAATGAACACTTTCCAAATAAAGAAACTATACAAAATAATACATCGCTTTTCTTCTTCAATTACCGCCCTGGGTTAAACTGTATTCTTCATTTTCATATTTATTTAAAATTTGTTTTTTATATCTAATTTTAAACTGGTTTATGTTTTAACTTTCTTTTATTTAATCTGTTAGATTATTCCATAATTTAACACCAACTATTGAGAAACACATACTTTTTACAGTTGTTCTAACACTATGCATTTTTAAATTCAATCTCCCTCTTAAGTTATACCCCCCTTCTCTCTCTGTGAACAATCTCTGTATTTTATTCGGAAGTAAGTTATTTCTTGCTTTATATATTATTTGTGCCGTTTTAAATTTAACTAAGTTTGGGAATTTTATATTTCGTGTTTCGTGTTTTGTAGATTTATACTGGTTTATTTGTACAAATTGTTGCCTGTTCATTATATAGCTTTTTATCCAGTCTAAAACTGTACCCCTGAAACCATACTTCTCCATTTTTCCTATTAATATGTCATGACAGACAGTGTCAAATGCTTTCTTTAGATCTAAAAATAACCCTATTGCATACTTCTTATTATCAATATATTCTGTTATTTCTTCTATTAAATTAATCAGTGCCAAGGCTGTTGACCTATTATTTCTAAATTTTTATATTTTATAAAGAGTTTTTCTAATATTTTAGAAAACTGGGAAAGTATTGACACTGGCCTATAATTTATAAAAGTGATGCTTATCTCCTGTTTTGTAAATGGGAAGAACTTTTGCTGCTTTCATCTTTTGTGGAAATACCCCATTCTGAAAAGACAAGTTAAAAATATGCGATAATGGTTGTACAATGCCATCAGTAACACTCTTTAATGTTGTCATATCCATATCATTCCAGTCAGTACTGGTTTTATTTTTAAATCCACTTACAAAGTCATAGATTTCATTCTCGTCCACTGCTCTTAAAAACACTGAGCTATGATTTCTCTCAACATAATCTATAGCATCCGTATCCATCCTGTCAACCTTTATTTCCCCTGCCAGTTTTAGTCCTATATTCATGAAAAATTCATTGAATCCATTTACTACTTCATTCATAACTGTAATACTGTTTTTATTTTCTACAAAATACAGTGGATAATTACTGTTCCTCGTCCCATTTCTGAGCATACTGTTTAATACATTCCACATACCTTTTGTATTATTTTTATTATCTTCTAACTTATTTATAAAATATTCTCTTTTACAATTTCTCATTATATTAGTTAGTTTATTTTTATATTTTTTATATTTATTTTCTGCTTCTGTGGTTCTATTTTTTATAAATTCCTGATACAGGCTGTTCTTTTTTTACTGGCATTTTGTAATCCTTTAGTCATCCATGGTCTTCCGGTGTAATTGTGTTTCCTATTATTTTTAACCACTGGACAGTTTTTATCAAACAATTTTTTAAATATTTTTATTCATATGCTCTATTAACTTTATTTAGTTTATATACCATATTCCAATCTTGCTTTAGTAGTTCATCTTTAAGAATTTTTAACCTCTTCTCTGTTCTAATTCTTTTATACGTAAAATTGTTTTCACTATTTTTATAGTGACAGTTATAAGATGCAAAAACTGGTAGATGGTCACTTATATCATTGATTAATAGTCCACATTTTGTATTCTCTTCCATTATATTTGTAAATATATTATCTATTAAAGTTGCACAATATGATGTTATTCTAGATGGTCTTGTTATCAGGGGAAATAGGCTTAATCCCTGTCCGGGAAACAGACCCTTACAGTTTTATTTATGTCATTTATGTTTATAGTTATGTTTAGTCAGTGTTAAATAAATGTTAATTTGAGTAATTTCGTGTATCTTTCGTTATTATTAGTTTGATGTTTTACTACACAAACAGATGGAAAATGTCTAATTATTGGCCAAAAAAATATCGGCAGCATATAACAGCCATTGGCTGACCCTGACTTCTAAATATCAACATTTGGCATCCGCTTTAGAAAAATCAGTCATATTAGTCTATCTCTATATGGTATCAATAAATTAATCTGTACTTTTATTATTAT
Source organism: Hydrocynus forskahlii (assembly GCA_037974365.1). Lineage (NCBI taxonomy): Eukaryota > Metazoa > Chordata > Actinopteri > Characiformes > Alestidae > Hydrocynus > Hydrocynus forskahlii. The sequence goes on along the minus strand of JBBPCX010070030.1, from coordinate 5,771 downwards.
TTGGATTCAGCAAATCAATATTAAAGTCCACACATATTTCCTTCTGGTTCAAATTAGTAAATAACTCCTCCATACTATTATTAAAAGTTTCAATCTTAGAACCAGGTGATCTGTATATACAAGTAACAAATATGTTTTTCCTTCTTTCCATACTAATTTCAACCATTATGCATTCCATCACTCCATCAATAACAGTCGTCGTCCTTTCTACTCTGTTGTATATTAGATTTTTATCAATATGAAGTGCCACCCCAACTCTTTTCCTTCTAAATGAAGGAATTTATATCCATATAACTCAAAATCTTCTTCTTTTTCAGGGTTTATCCAGGTCTCTGATATGGCAATCACACTGAATTGTTGTTTAAACTGTCTTATATATTCCTTGATGGATTGATAGTTGGCATATAGACTTCTACTATTGAAGTGAATCATCGTTAAACTATTTTCTACCTTTATCTTCGTGTTAAATTGTTCATCTGTATAATAAGTGCATTAATTTATCGTATTGTTGAAGAAATTATATGCAGGGTCTATTTTATCATAGTCCAACATCCTATTATCAGTGTCTATGTGTGTTATAATATGTAAGTTGTCAGTCATCTGTTAGCTGTAGTATTTAGACCATTTTACATCATCACTCATCTTTTTGAAAACATTATTCATAATAATTGTAACTTCATTTTGTTAACTATTCTTGCATTCTTATTTATAAGTTATATTTATCTAGTTCTGTCATCTCTTTGATGACTAGAACTTTTGCCTGCTCTGGAGACCTATTCATCTTAATAAATACCTTACAATTTGATGTCCACGTTGACTATTTTCTTCTGCTTTCTCAATAGTCTTGCTTCTCTTGCGATGTCTGCATTTTTCTTACTTAGGTGTTCATTTACATATACATTTGTTCTTTTTGCTTTCTTCCTTGCTTAAGCATTTCTTTCTTCTGTTTTCTGTTAACAAATCTGATAATAATGGTGGGTGTCTGAGTTTTGTTTTTTCTTTCGAGAGGATGGCACCCTTCTATAGCCTTAGTCTCCACATTTAGACCCTTGCTATCAAAGAATTCAATTACCTGCTTCTCTATGGAGTTTAGCACTTGCTCTGGTGGGTCCCCACTCTCTGTTGCTGTAACCCTCGCTTATGTCTGATTGGTTTCCAATCCAGTCACTATTACATCATTTATTCTTGAGTATTGTTCCAGTTCTGACACTTGTCCTTCTAACAGAGCAATTCTCTTGTCCTTTTCCTCATTTTGCTTTTTTGAGGTCTTTAATCTCTTCCATTAAATCCATTATCACTCTTTGCTCTTTTGAAATTGTTGTTAATTCTTCTGACATGAAGAAATTCAGTGATTTCTTTATCTCCTCCAGTTCCTTATCAGTCACGCTGCTCCTTTTAGGCGGCATCTTGCCTATGCTCAGACCCGCTGGCTAATGGTGTGGCCTGGCATGTTGTAGTAAGGACCCCTGCGGCTAGCGTTGGAGCCTGGCGCGTTGTGGTACTAGCCCCTCCCTACACACATGAATTTTCCTCTGTATATTGGTGTCTTTATCCAGTGTATTCTAGTTACGTGATTTATTTTAAGATTTCAATCTTAGTACTTTTAGTTTATGATTATTTATAGATTTTCTGTGAGTGATTTGCACATTGCAGTCATGTTACTTCATTTTGAGTAACTGTATATGCTGGATTGGTATTGCTATTTTTTCTCTGTTCTTTTGTTCAGAAGTTTACCCATTGTAATTGCAGTTATGGCAGATGAGGGTTCATTTGTATTGGGGGTCTATCTAACCCTGGCAGGAATCCTAGTACATTCAGTCATGGTAGAGGTAGAGGGCAGTACATATTTAACAACAATGGGGATAAGTTTACACCTGTAGTAGGGGATTGCAGTAGGTCAGTTAACCAGTGTGGTTTATGTTCTCTGATAGGCCTTCAAGCTCTCCCTGTTTCTCATCCTCAACCAAACCCTTTTCAGGTTATTTCTCCCAATGCTCTAGGTAGTATTATTACTGGCCTAGCTAAATAGAGAGAGGATAGTATAATAGCCAACCTATCCACCATGCGCAAGTCCAGTGGTAATCAGACTCCGAATCAGCCAGCAGTGTTGATGCTTCACAACTGAAAGTAATACGTCAGCAAAATGAAAAGCCACCACCATTCTTCTTAGGTGATGGATCTGATAAGTTCTCTATCCATAAATGGACTGACATGATAGAAAGTCATGCAGCTAAGATGTATTACAGCTCCCACAGTGAGCTCTTTGAATTTCTGATGAGTAGGCTTACTGGCAATGCTAGAGATGTTAAAATTTTGCTTTGCAGCAGTTCAAGTTTGCATCCAAAAGATCTACCTACCACTGTTTTTGAGATTCTTAGATGCCAAGTTAGTGACAATATTCATTCCAACATGCCAGTGAAGGATTTCTATAGCACAGTTCCAAGAGTTGGTGAATCTGCTTTGGATTATTGGATCTGACTTAACAAATCTGTTGGTGCTGTCGATGAATGTTTGCTCAGGTGGTGAAAGGGCGTTGATGACCTTTGTGCTGAAGTTGTGATGTTTATTTCGTACTGTCCTGACACTGACCTTCCTGTTTCCTTTAAGCTAAGGCCAATGATTCATTAGTATTTTCAATGAACAGTTTTCTCAACATCACACACGGGTAGAGCAGTGAACACCCCCTTAACCACTGATGTGCATTCTGCTTATTCGATTCAGCCTTGCACATATGTTATCTTTGTTGGATCACAGCAGCTTGGAGGAGCCAGTGAGTTGTTTTATGCTCCAGTTTCAGTCAGCGACAAACTTACCATTAAGGGTATGCTTGATTCTGGGAGCATGGCATGCACTCTTAGTGAACATGTGGAATCCAGTCTATTTGCCACAGGTGTCATATTAAAACTAGACCCAGTGCCTGACCATGTAGTTCTTATGGGTTGTCGTGGACTGATGACAAAACCTAAGCACACATGTGAGTTGAACATTGAGAATTATGGTTTGAAATTCACTGTGCAGACCCTTGTTGTACCTGGTCAGAAAGATGACCTTTTCATTAGCAGCAACGTCCTTAGACCAGTCATCTTCAGATAAGCACTGGCAACTGATCTCTTCTCAATCAGATGATCCAGACTGTGAGCAGTCTCATCAGCTCCTTAGTTGCATTTCTCACTGGTCTGGTTCGGAGTCACCCAGCAAAGTTGATACAGTAAAACCAAGACAAGCTGTCATGCTGCTCCCCTAAACATGAGTACATTGTGTGAGGAAAATTACCACAACTCTGTCACCTGGTAGCACTGTGATTGTAAAGCCGACTTCCTCTCAAGATTCACCCAGAAACGTTATGGTGGGTCATGTTGTTACACCCCTGTGGGGGGACAATCGGATTCCCATGAAAATCCTAAATGCCTCCCTGCACCCCATAATTTTGTAGCGTAATGTTAAGTTAGCAAATGTGTTTCCCTGTCTGGCTTTGGAAGACTTGACATTGACACAAGGTCTTTGTAAGCAAGAATCTGCTACCTCAGTTTAAACCTCGCCAGCAGCCATATCTGACCCGATCCAGTCACTGATAGACTCTGGGTTGAGTGAAATTGACATTGAGAGCTGTGTAGTGTCTGAGGAATGGAAACGTAGTCTCGCAAAGCTCTTTCTTATAAAGATATTTTTCAAGGGGAAAGTTAGACTGTAGGCAAATTTTTTTCATCATGTTCTCTGATGATAAGCCATTCAGGTTACCCTACTGTCATTTATGGCATTTAGCAGACATTTATGGCATGTATGGGGATGGTGTTTTCTCAGCTAAGAGTCAATAAGCTGAAGCTTTCTCAGAAGAAGTGTCACTTCCTCTGCATATCTGTGAGTTTCTTGGGACATGTATTGTGTGGTAAAGATGTTTCTGTAGATCAAGTGCAAGCCATTGCAGATTTCAAAAAGGAGAATTTGATGGAAGCAGATGGCTGTACCCACAAAAGAAGATTCAGTCCTTTTTGGGCAGCATAACATCCCTACCAGCATGTTATGCTTTTACCAGCATAACATTCCTAGCATGACATACAGCCAAGTTTGTCTTAATGGTCATAAATTCACAGTCTCGACTGATAATAATCCCTTGTCTTATCTTATGACTAAACCTAAGCTTTATGTGTATGAGCATCACTGGGTAGCAAAACTGGCTGCTCACGAGCATGTCACAGTCATTGTGTTCATTGAGCACTGCTTCTGGGTCACTGACAGAAGAAGAGGTCTCATATGTGCAGTCTGTGCCCAGTAGCTTGGACTATGTCACTTGTGACAGTGAAACATTCCAGCCCATGTCATTAAGTGAACTATGCTCACAACAATGTATGGATCCAGTATGGAACTGAGTGATTCATTTTGTGGTAAGGAAATGGACACAGTCAAGACGACAACACTGTAATACGTCTAACCAGACTCTGAGGGTCTTGAGGCAGTAGGATAAGCTTAGACGCCATTGACTCATTATCATCATCAAGGTGCCGTGAGTACTGCGGGTTATTTCCTTGGCTCCATCACTGTGTTGTGTGTATGTGAACATGGATTCCCAATGGGAATCTCTCCTCAGTGAAGTCCAGGTCATATGGTACAGCTGGATGGGTACCTTGCCTGTGTCTCAAATAAGATGGATCTGCTGAACTCATTTCCTCTCATCAAAAAACTTTCTCTCAAACTGAACACTGGCTTGCCTGCCTCAGCCGTCTGTGAATGTCTCTTCAGCTGTCATGGACTGCTGTTCACTGCAAAGTAAGCAAAGATTAACTCTACCAACTTTGAAAACCAACTACTGCTCAAACTTAACTGGAAGTTTAGAGAGTGATGCTTTAAAAATGAACACATGGATAAAGAAACTGTAATGTGGATATACAATAGGGCAGGTGCCATGCAGTTCAATTAATATGTTTGAAGTTTTGGTGCAATGTTTTCTTATTTAGCAGGTAGAGAACAGTTCTAAATTAAAACATCTGTAAGTTTCCTAAGAGAGTTTGGTCATTGTTGGATCGTAGGTGTGACCTTGTGACCTTGACCTATTTTAATTTATAGGTACACAGCATGACTGTTGGTGTTTGTGGGTGAAGCAAAGAATATTGGTCTACAGAATCCACACTTGACAACCTAACCACCGAAGGTGGTGATGGACTAGTGGGTAGGATACTTGCCTCTGGCACAAGAGGTCATGAGTTCAAATCCTACCTTCAGCATACCACCACTTTGGACAAAAGCGTCTTCTAAAATGCTGTAATTGCATAACCTTCAATGGTTGTGTTGAAAATGTTTCATGGGATGGTCTGTATTAGCATCATACATTACTGCAGCAGCTCTACCTCCTATGGAGACTGAAGAGAGCACACATTCCACCCTCAGTTCTCTCCATGTTCTACAGAGGGATCATTGAGAGCATCCTCTGTAGCTGCATCACAGCCTGGTATGGGAATTGTAACATTTTGGATCGCAAGACCCTACAGAGGATTGTGAGGAAAGCTGAGAAGATCATTGGAGTCTCTCTCCCCTCTGTCACAGGCATTTACTTCACACGCTGCTTCTGCACATCAACCGGCATTGTGGATGACCCCACTCACCGCTCACACACTCTCTTTTCCCTCCTCCCATCTGGAAAAAGGTTCCATAGCATATGGGCCTCCACTGCCAGAATGGAGAACAGTTTCTTCCCTCCAACCATCAGGCTTCTCAACTGGAACTGAAGCATAAAACCATACCCCCCCCCCCCCCACACACACACACACACACACACC
>JBBPCX010070029.1:0-10924 GCA_037974365.1 Hydrocynus forskahlii | reverse complement strand
CTGGGACACAGTCACGCTGGAATAGAAAAGGTTCTTCCCCAAACTGTGTCCACAAAGTTGGAAGCATGGCGTTGTCCGAAATGTCTTGGTCTGGAGCATTAAGATTAAGCCCTTCACTGAAAGTAAGGGGCCTAGCCAAAACCCTGTGTCCCAATACTTTTGTCCATATAGTCCATGTCTAGGAGAAACAGTCTGTATGAAGATCTTATTTTGCATTTTCTGCTCTTATGGGTAAACAAGTGTTGAGCTTTACCAGAGAGTAGATCTCCTGTGTGAAAAACTCTTTGTCCACATCTGAGAACACAGGCACCTCCACCTTCTCCTGATGTTCCATTAAATATCTGCCAGCTTCTTCTGAAACCCTCCTCAAAGATCAGCTCCTTAGACTGTTTCCACCTTAAATGGAGTGGCGCTTTACCTCAGACTCTATGTGCCTGAGTACAACAGCACTCCTGTTTAAGGTGGTCTGAAGAAGATCTGCTGAACAGGACCACCTTCAGCCTGGTGTTCCTCCGACAGCCTTTCTCAAACACTTTTATTCATATTTTTATAGTTCATCGACCTTACCAGAGCTCTGTCTTTGATGACAGACACACTACAAAGCACACTGTCTGAGATAATGAACTAAAAACTAACATCTAAAATAACAACACGTGTTATGGTCGGGCTTTACTAGCAGACGGACCAGCCGGGGTGCATTTCAACATTCTTACCTACGGCACTTCGAAGGGAGCGAACTCTGTTTTAACTTTCAATTTAACTTGACATGTAAAAATTGTCCCTTCAAAGAAACTGAAGGACATTGGAGAGATCAGATGTTACATTGCGCTCTGAAAGAAGAATATATTATCTCCCGCAGTGTGTTTTATTATTACGGCCTTGGGCTGGATGATGAAGTATGCAAAGCTATTATATTTTTGATGTGCTACGTCTAGGGAACAGGGGGTTAGGAATAGGGGGTAGGGTACAGACGGTGGGGGTTAAGGGGACAGAATGGAGAGTAAGAAATAGGAGGTAGGGAGTAGACGGTAGGGAGTAGGGAATAGGGTAAGAGGTCGGGCATAGAGGGTAGGGCATAGAGGACAAGGAACTGAGTGTAGGGAATAGAGGGTAAGAAAAGGGAGTAAGGAATAGGGACAAGGAATATGTTGGAGAATAGGGACTAGGGAGTAGGGAATAGGGAATAGGGTAAGGAATAGAGGATAGGCAATAGAGGGTAAGAAATGGAGAGTAGGGAACAGTGAATAAGGGTAGGGAGTAGGGTATAGGGTGTCGCCTCGAAATGAAGCGGGCCCAGCAGGAGACCGAGGAGACATGGCGCTCCCCTTGCTCAGATGGAGCTACAGGAGGCCTCACCTGGTTCTAAAGTCGTATTTGAGGGTTGATAGAGCTGTAGAAAGTCAGGTTCTCTACAGGAGAGCTGCACCCTGGGTCCCGGCTCTGGGTGGGGAGAGGTGGTACAGCTCGGACCCCAGGCGGTACCAGAAGGTGGTGGTGCTGGGAATCCCGAACCCGCTGATCTGGATCAGAACTAGGGTTTATTACTTTCTCATCCGGACCTACTTCGATAAAGAGTTCAGTATAGAGGAGTTCAGCGAGGGAGCCAGACAGGTAACACACACTTCATCACTTCAGTCAGGGATAAAATACACACATCACAAAGTTACACTCAGTTAAACAGGAGATTAATACCCACACACAGACAGAGAGAGAGAGAGAGAGATGACTGATAGAGACAGACAGAGGTAGATGGATAAAGAGACCGACTCATAGATAGACGGGCAAAGAGAAGGATAAATAGATAGAAAGGTAGACAGATGGACAGACAAACTGATAGATAGACTGATAGAGAGATACATGGACAAACAGAAAGACAGATAGACATACAAAGATAGACTGATAGACAGAAAAACAGGAGGGCAGACAGATAGATAGGCAATAAAGTATACCATCTTGTTTGCATTTAAATGATTAAATTATACAGAATTTGTAAAATTCCCCTTTAAGGAAAAATAATATTTACTGTTTAAGCAAATAAAAAAAATGTACAGTGTCTGTAAACTAACAGGTCTGTAAACTAATGGGCCTAGCTGTTTAGAAGATCAGTTTCTCACAGCACCTGTTCTGTTTTTGGTTTAGGCCTTTTCTCACGTGTCTTGCCTGCTTTCTCAGTGTCAGTTTGATGCGCTGGAAGGTCTGGTGGCTAAAGATGTGAGTATGGTCATTGCGTTGAAGCCCTGCTGTGTGTTTGCGGTGACTGTACTCAGCGGTTTTCTCTGCTGTAGTTAATAGGAAAGCTGAGGGAGAAATGTGCTGATCTTCCACTGAGCCACAAACGGGCGCTCTCCGCTGATCCAGATGAGATCATGTACACAACTCCAGGGGACGTGGGCATTTACTACGACGACAACGGTGAGATGCTTAGTCTGTGCGTGTAGTTCCCTCACTAATCACCAACACCGTAACTGAGGTCCACCAGACGATCACAAAGCTTTGCTCTGTTCCAGCTACCAGCACACCTTCAAAAAGTAAAATTCAGGTTGTTTATTTGTCACATACACAGTTCATACACGTACAATATGTATTGAAATGTAACCCTGAATCACTCTAGAGACTAGAATAAAGAATAGGATAATAGAATGAACTGACAAATGTCTACTGATGTAAACAATATACATATAACAATATATACATGCTATAGACTAAATGTGTCTGAATATTTACAGTAAAGAATAAATAGATGTGTGAATTGCAAATTGTGAACGGTCTTGTGATTTTTAGTTTAAAAATGTGCAAAAGGTATTATGATGGGGTATCATGGGATGGTGAGTATTATGGTATTTGGAATATTGTGGTTTGGGGAGTATTGGAAGGATTATGGTACAAGGAGTATTACAGTATGAGTAGTATTATGGTATGAGGAGTATTATTGTGTGAGTAGTCACGGTTCAGAGTTCGCAGCTCGCAGATTTTTTCTTAGAATCGAACTAATAATTATTCATGGAAACTGCAAATTTCCTCCGCAGCATTCCTGTTCAGCATTCCTGCATCAGAACAGAACTAGCTCGAGTGTTTCTTTTTCGTTTTGTTCTCCTTAAAGCCCTTTATTTTTATTACTGTAAATTTTATTGCTTATACCAAAGAAAATGACAGCACTTACCAAAGAAAACACGCGTGCATGAATTGCAGTAGAGTCTATACAGGGGTAACATCAGTATTTTACATTCTAGCACTGCGGGAGACAGCGGTTCAGCGTAAACTGTACAGTACGGATATGGGTTTACTTCTACATTTCTTTAAGGGTAATGTATAAAGATGAGTTTGATAGGATATTAAAGTGTTCTGGGAGCATATTTAGGGTCGGTTTCCCGGACAGGGATTAAACCGTGAATAGAGATTTTCCACTGAAAAGAAAAAGGTAGTCCAAGACTAGGTTTAAACCCTGTCTGGGAAACCGACCCTTAGGGTTTACACTATAAAAATAGGCATTTTTTTTTTTTTTTACCACAACACAATTTGCGGGTGCTCTTGGAACGTAACCCCTGCAAATTTCAGGAAGTCTGTTGTATTATGGTGTGGGGAGTATTATGGTATTGAGGAGTATTGTGGTTTGAAGAGATAACAAATAAAGCCTACACCATACCAATTAGGATTCATAATCTCACACTTTCTTCCAACTGAAATGTCACAATTTCAAATACAGTTGTTTATGTAGTTTCAGACACTGTATGACATACTGTTTATCAGTAGAAATGAATAAAACCATGTTGCAGAACAGTAAGCAGGGAAAAAACACTTAAGTGTGAATTTTGACCACAGTTTGGTGAATTTTTTTTTTTTGGATATCATACATTTGCCCCTACTTGCACTGTGTTTATTTTTTGCCCCATTTTTCACACCAAATGCTTTTATTTATATTTATTTTCTGTCTCTTCCTGGTCCAGTTCATCCTGGTGGAGATTCAGTTGATAATATACAGAACAAAGTGGAGTTTTAATTAACTGCTTAAATAATAATAATAATAACAAATAGTAGAAATAATTCTTGCTTGGAAAACTAAATATGTCTGTTCTCGTCTCAGGGAGGAAATTCGTCAGTATTTTGATGCGTTTCTGGTACTTAACCAGTGCGCATTTACCAGAGGACTCGATGGAAGGAGCGCGTGTTTTCCAGGTGGCCATTGGTGGAGAGGGCGAGAAGGCGGAGAGCAAGAGACTGCTCACAGCCAATTACGAGTGAGTATGCAAATACTGGTGACGAGGGGTGCAAAAGTGTATGATTCAACTTCATCAGTTTTATAACATTATCAGTTACAATTAATTATAAAATGATAGAGTATGCACTTATTCATAGGCCAGTGTAAAATGTTTGGGCTGTTTTAAATTGGTAAACAATTGTTTTTATTGTCTATATTCTACTGATATGGGCATATTTCCACTAGCTGCATGGGAAAAAAAACTGTTAAAAAAATGTAATCAGATTGAATCAGTTTAGTTTATTGTCTTTATTTTTTCTTATTTTTGTTATTTACAGTAGAAAAGAAGGAAAGGGGATGTGGAAAACTAAGAAAACATTTGTGTATATGAGCTTAACCTAGAAAGTGGCATCAGTGTTAACAAAAATAATAAAAAATGTAATTTCAAAAATCATGATTAAGGGGCTTTTTTATTTTTGCCTGCAGGTTTCAGAGGGAGTTTACACAGGGAGTGTCCCCAGACTGGACCATCACGAGAATAGAACACTCTAAACTCCTGGACTGAAATGACTGTAAAGTCTGTTTGTGTGATTTCTGTTAGTAAACGTTTGGAAAGTGAAACGCCTCGTGCGGATGATGGGGGTGTATGTTGTGTGTAATTGGTTTAAAAGTTTGATTCTGTACTGCAGTAGTTTAAACATATTCATTTGCACAGTGCCTGTTTTTTTACAGGAAAAATCTAGTGAGATGTTCACACATGGACTCTGACCGAAATGGATCACTGCTTCTCTTTAGAGTGTTTTGCTGGATTTCTTTTAGTGTCTGAATTCCAAGATGATTTTTAAGGGCACTGAAAGCTCCTGCAGTGTGTTTGTCATTCCTGAAGAACACGTTAGATCAACTGAATGGCTCCGAAATGCATTTCAAGCCTCTTGGTGCTGAGCAGTGGACAAATAAAAACATCTGCTGTTTGAGCCAATCAAAACTCCCCACTCTCTTAAGGAAAATCAATAAATGGCAGCTCTTTATGATTTAAAAAAGACCCAGTCGTCCACTTCTCATCATATAAAAACACTGATGAAACTGATGTTGGTTAATGCAGGTACAGATCAGAAGCTACAGGAATGTACAAAAACTTGGATTTCTTCATCTCAAGACATCTCCTCATGGAAGTTGCCGTTTCAGGCTCATCTTAAGGTTCAGGATTAAAGGGGGTTGCAGGTCAGTCCAACATTTTTTGAACATCTGCGGCTTTAAATAAGAAAATTTTGTCTCAGTCGAGTGGTAAAAAACGATGACTGTGTCAGAACTCACTTACTGATTCAGAGCCATTTCAATTGGGTTTAGTCAATTTATAGCTCAATAGTAATATCGGTAATATGAAATCAGTAAAATCGTAAATACAGAGGTAGTAGGGACCCATTTCAGTTACAGTCATGGTTTGCCATGTGGGGATTCAGTTTTCTAAAAAAAAAATTCCCCTGCAAACTTGCTGTAAGGTAAAATAAAGTGTGGATTGTCAGCAACTGCTGGATCACCATCTGAAACTAATGCAACACAAAGCTGAAGTTAAATAAATATTTGTAACACAGAACAGTGTAAGAAAGCTGCCGGTCATCAGTCAGCCTGAAGTCAGTTCTTGATTCCATAAAGTTGATTGTTAGCTGTTTATTTTCATTTGTTTCTAGCTTCATGGACGCAATCCTTTGTTCAAGCCAGACGTTCTTTTCCATGTGTCTTTTTGTCGTTGCTTGGTTTTCTTACCCTAGAAATGTATTTTGATATTGTTAAACACTTGGAAGCAGATTCAACAGACCTGTATTGTCAAAGACAGTGGAAATGTCTTTAATATCATTCAACAACATAAGAGAATTTTCTGAAATAAACGTTTGTGGATCATGTTTAATTTTCTGCGAGGCAACAGTTAAATTGCATGGGTGAATTCAGCACTTTAACATACACTATATGGATAAAAGTATTGGGACACATGTTTTTCAGGGTTTGGGCCTCTTACTTCCAGTGAAGGACAATCTTAATGCTTCAGCAGACCAAGACATTTTGGACAACGTCATGCTTCCAACTTCATGGACACAGATTGGGAAAAACCTTTTCTATTCCAGCATGACTGTGTCCCAGTGCACAAAGCGAGCTCCATAAAGACATGGCTGGAGGAGTTCAGTGTGTGAGAACTTGACTGGCCTCACAGAGCTCTGACCCTGAACCCATCCAACACCTTTTGGGATGAACTGGAACGGAGATTGAGAGCCAGACCTTCTCATTCATCAGTCTGACATTACAAATGCTCTACAGAATGAATGGACACAAATTCCCACAGAATCTGCAAAATCGTGTGGAAAGCCTTCCAAGAGGAGTGGAAGCTGTTATAGCTGTAAAGGGGGACCAACTCCAGATTAAAGTCTGTGGATTTGAATGCAATGTCATTAAAGTCCCTGTTGGTGTAATGATCAGACATCCCAATACTTTTGTCCATATGGTGTATAAACCACACAGCAAGACTTCAGATGGAATCCAGACAAGAGTGGAATTCAGACTGGAGTTTTACTTTTCTGTATGATTGTGATCAGAGCTTCACAGTTTCTGTCTCTCCAATACTGATATCAAAGAAGGCTGCAACATGTAAATGAGCCTCTGACACATCGCAGCGTTTCTGACAGTGACCAATCACAGCTCCAGTTACTAGGTGTTCCGATGAATCAAGGCCTTCATGTAATCCAACAAAATTCTAATTATTTTAATATTTAACCATTAAAGACCCTGATTGGCCAAGGTGTTTTGAAAGGGTCTGAATTCTACGTGTTCCTTCTATTTGATTTTTCCATTACATTTGTGTGGGATTGTGAACCAAAAATATTCATGACTCATTATAGTTCATTCTTACACGACTATCTTCCAACCTCTGTTTAGCCCTCAGAATTAAACCGTCTGTTTTTGTTGCTGTGCATTTAAGACTAAGTGTAAATTATCTTATTTTTAATTGGCTGCTCTGCATTGCAGCAATACAGGGACTGAAACTCTCCATAGAACAGGGGTGTCAAACTCCAGTCCTGGGGTGCTGTGGTCCAGCACGTTTTGGTGATTTCCCGGCTCAGAAACACCTGGTTCACTTCGCCAGTTAATTGTCAGGTTTGTGGAGGAGAACCATCAAACTGTGCTGGACACCGGCCCTCCGGAACCGGAGCTTGACCCCCCTGCCATAGAGCTTCAGCATGAATGACTAAATTGCTTTAGTGAATAAGCAGATATATTTAAAGGTAACATCACAACAACTATGATTTGAATATGGACTGAACAAATGGTAGGAGGACGTACAACATTACCTCGTTTCTTCTAAAACAGACATGTCTAAAGTCCAGCCCGTGGGCCAATCACGGCCCGCTGTCAGATTTCATACGGCCCGCAGCTTCGGTCTTATAATGTGTTATTTGTGGCTCGCTAGCTCTGTCAGAATAAATAAATCATAAAACTTTAAAAATGTAATTCCTTTCACCACACGGCGGCAGCACCATACTAATGCTCTCTGGCTCTGCATCCGTGCCGCAAACCCTCCACTTCTGCGACTGCAAAGAATTAGCAGATTATCAGTTCCTTGATCAGTCTGAAATTTTGAACGGTAACGTCTGTCATTATTAACAGTTTAATTAAATTTAATTAAACTCTTGAATAAGATTTGGTTATAACTGTTGATGTTATGTACCTGTAGATGTGACAAACTATTGCTTTCTGAAAGATCTTGTAAAAGACAAGGGCAAAATTCTTTATCAAACTCATGGAAATTTAAGGTATTCTACACAGTTTGTTCAATGTTATGCGACAGATCTGAATGAAAGGCAGAATTGTGTTCACGTCTGCCTGAGTGGCTTATATTGGGTTACATTGCCATTTGAAAAATAAAGGTAATTGTGACAATGAAAATTGTTTTATAACAGTGTGTGTTTTCATGTAACTTTTGGGGTTAAAAAATATCATAAGGAACTGCGGGCAACTTCACTTTGGACACCCCTGTTCTAAAAGCATCATAAAGCATAATACAGGCACTATAATACAGTGAGTAATCGGGTAAATTAATTAAACAGCAACAACATAAACGAAATAGTGTAAAATAAACAAAAAGGAAAGATCTTAAGTGGTGTACAGTACTGTGCCCCACTCAAATTGAACCCCACTCATTTCTTTTTATTTTGCTTTGAATCACTCTACTGGTGCAAAAATGGTCAAACGGTCTCATTTCTTTCATACTGAGTAGACTAAATGAAAGAAATGGGAACAAATATTTTACTGCAACAGGCTGAAAAGGGCCTAAAGATGCAAGGAGCCTAGATAAAGGAGTTCCAGTCACTCAGCATTCAGCACCACCAGTATACTGATCACCGCCTGATCATCTGGAATAATCTGCACGTTTCTTCACTGGTTCAGGATTTAGGTTAGATATATTTTGTTCTGCTAAATGATTCATACGTAGGTCACTGTGTGTCTTAACAAGCAAAAAACATTCCTCTGAAACTGGTGAGGTTCAGGGACTGGACTGAAAATTTGTCTGAGTCCTTCAGGAAGCCTGAGGAACTATTTCTCAAGACTACATTAAAAATACAAGAAAGGCTGGATCTTTGGAAGCAAAATATGAAGAAGTGAGGAGTGCACCAAGGCTTTTGCACAGTACTGTATATATGTGATTCGTGGTATAAAAAAATAAAAAAGATATCTTTCGTAGTAAAACTATGTCTATGATTAAGATTCCCTCACTACAATACCCAGCATGCAGCACGCAATTACAAGGCAGGGTCCGGACTGCCCTCCACAGAGGCTTCGAAGTAAACAACGGGAGTCGGCTCTTTTGAATAAACACTGGGATTTGGCTAATTTAAGTGAACAATGGGAGCCGACCCTTTTTTTAAAAAAAAACTCAATATAAGAAAGAAAGCTTGATTGAAACTGTTCCCAATTAAGCCTTTAAAAAGCTGCTGTTGTAAAAGTAAGAGGAGCGAGTTCCCACATTCAGCTGAAACAAACGTGACTGATCTGTTTTCCGGTTGCTACATTATTTTTTAAAAATTATTTTACTTGATATGTTCACAGCTTGAAGACCTACGTTCATTATAAATAAAACTTTTAACGCACATGCAATAGAGTTTGAATAGTCTCGAAACGTATTTATTGTCACAATTATAAGGTTTAGCATAATTACACAGAAGTAATATTCGTGTTCGCAGGTCAAAACAGCTGAATTAGGCTAAATTATAACTGTATAATTATAAATTATATAAAAGCTGTTTTAAAAAAGATGAAAAATGAAGAGCCGTTTGGGATCCAAAAGAGTCGATTCTTCATGGTGATCTGAGCCAAATGATCCGGATCATTGAAAAGAGCCTGTCACGATCTTTTACGCCTTTAAAAATAGTGTAAATCGTGATTGGCTTAGAGTCTCCGCCCATTACCTCCGCTCATTGGTGGAGTGTGACACTTCTGGTCTCTCATTGGTTAGCAGCGCTGTCCGTTATTCTTCATTGGTGTGAACCGGTAGGGTGGGTTTTTAATGGTGGGAAGTGGAGGTGAGGGGTCCACGAATGGAGTAAACACGGACCTGTTGGAGACATGAGGGCACCTGTTCACGCGCTTTATGGCTGCGCGCTCGCGCTCCTCCTGCTCGGACTGCGTGAGCTGCTCCTGGGCTTCGAGGAGAACCGCTGCAGTATGACCTACATGTTCGAGCATCCTGAGTACCGGGTAAGACCCTCCACATATCTGAGAACCTCCACATACACCTGCCACGCACCTGACAACCTCCTCACACATCTGGTAACATCTACACACACCCCTGAGAACCACCACACACCTGACAATCTCCTCACAGACACACCTGAGAACCTCTACACACATCAGAGGACCACCATACATCCGAGAACCTCCGCACACACATCTGAGAACTGCCACACACCTGACAGCCTCCACACACACACACACACACACACACCTGAGCACTGCCCCACACCTGACAACCTCCTCTTTCACCTGACAACATCCATGCACATCAGAGAACCTCCACACACTCCCGAGAACCACCACACATTCCCGAGAACCACCACACACTCCCGAGAACCACCACACACTACCGAGAGCCACCGCACACTCCCAAGAACCACAACACACACCTGAGAACCACCATACATCTGAGAACCAACACACGCACATCAGAGAACCTCCTCACACTTAAGAACCTCCGCACACATCTGAGAACCTCCACACACACCTTACAACCTCCACACACACCTTACAACCTCCACACACACCTGACAATCTCCTCACACTGAACCACTACACTCATTAAGAACCACCCACACACTCCTAGGAGCCTCCACACATCTAAGCACCTCCTTTCCCATGGCAACTTCCGTACACACACCTGAGAACCACCACACACACACACACACACACACACCTGAGACCAGCAGGGGAGCAGACAGGTGTAGACAGTGGTGAAGGAACACCTGTCCTTCTTCTCACCCGCCTTCATCGAACTGTTTCTTTCTAAATGTTTTGTGTCGAGCTGCTCAGTAACAGATTTACAAACTCTGACAAAGTATTCACTGTTTTTTCAAATGTAATCAGTACTTTGATAATAGCTATCAGTAGAGTAGGTGGTGGTGGTGGGGTGTAGTGGGTACGATACTTGCCTCTCGACCAAGAGGTCATGGGTTCGAATCCTACCTTTAG
>JBBPCX010070028.1:0-10926 GCA_037974365.1 Hydrocynus forskahlii | reverse complement strand
TCTCTCTCTCTCTCTCTCTCTCTCTCTCTCTCTCTCTCGCTCTCTCTCTCTCTCTCTCTCTCTCTCTCTCTCTCTCTTTCTGGCTCTCTCTATGCTTATTTGATCATGGAGATGTCTGTTCCCTCTTCTAGAGCCTCTAGTCACTTGTTCGCCACCATGTCAGCATACAGAGCCCACACACACACACCCACCCACACCACACACACGCCCACAGTCTAATGAGGACCAGCAGCCATCTGTAAACAAACTCTCAACGGCCCTACACTTCATGCCTGCATGCCTCAGGGGAAAGCAAGTTGTGAGGTGAGATCTCCATGGATCGGTTTACTTTGTCACACAGATCCCACAGATGCTTGATTGAGATCTGGGGAATTTGAAGTCAACATCTTGGACTCTCTGATGCTCCTCAAACCGTTCCTGAACAGTGTTTGCAGTGTGGCAGGGTGCATTATCATGCTGTACTTGGTCTGCAGCAATGTTTATTTAGGTGCTAATTAACATCCATGCCAGACATGAACATGAATGCCAGAATCCCACATTGCCCAGAGTATCACACTGCCTCTGGTGGCTTGCCTTCTTCCCATAGTGCATCCTAAAGTCACCTCTTCCCCAGGAAAGTGATGCACACACACCCAGCAATTAGTGATTAATTGTATCAGACCACTTCTACTGCTCCACGATCCAGTTCTGACATTCATGTGCACATTGTAGACACTTCCAGTACTGGGGTCAGCATGGGTACTCCGACCGGTCTGCAGCACCATATGCAGCAGTGTGCACTGTCACCTTTCTATCATAGTCATCATAGTCAACTTTTTCAGTAATCTGTGCAACAGTAGAGAGAAAGATTTTTTTTTCTCCAAGAGAAAAAAATGGGGAGAAATAGATTCAGAGAGAGAACTGGGATAAGAATGAAACTGAATTTGAATCTGGATCTCATTCACGGTGCTGTGGTTTTGGTTTGTATGCCTTCAGCCTAGCTGGAACATTTCACTTCTTTATACTGTCGCCTTGTCAGAATCAGTATGTTAGTCTTGTCAATGTCCCTTCACTCTGTTTTGCTTTCTTGCAGCACAGATCGAGGCCATACTTGAAGTGTAACCGAACGACATGTGCTCTCTCTCTCTCTCTCTCTCTCTCTCTCTCTCTCTCTCTCTCTCTCTCTCTCTCTCTCTCTTTCACTGCCACTTTCTCTCACTCTCTCCACTGTCTCTCACACTCTCATAACTTAGCTACAGGTATAAGCAACAGTTTGCCCAAGTTGACATATGTGCAGCATAATGCGGCATGCCACACTGTCACTACCATCTTAGTTGAAGAGAATGGCAAAAAGAAATGTCTTGCACTTCATACGTTATCCCAGCTTCCAAAAAATAGGCTGTTCACCGTTCCCCAAAATCAACTTGAAGTCCTATTAAGGGAAAGCCCACTCAATAGCCTTTTCTGTCTCCAGCAATTAATTATCTACCAAAGAAACCAATGGGACAAAGACGTCACAGTGACAGCGTGAATATAAATTGTTCGTTGAAAGACATTATCTCCTTTATGCTACCGGAAATGGTAGGCGTGTGGTGGTATTGTGTGTGTGGGTGGGGGTGTGAATTCTCTTCTTTTCCAGGATTAGCCCAGAGATAACAAGCCCATGAGCCATTTTAATGTTACTGTCACCTCCTGTCTGAAGAGCAGCCCCAGCCAAGTCCACCGGCAGGTAATGAGCTCCTCAAAGCTGCTGCTACCTCAAGGAAGCGAGGGATCACAGATAAAGGGACTGGAGAAAGGGAAAGAGAATAAAGAAAACTTGTGACAGGAGAAAGAGGAGTGTGAATCAAATTACAGCTGGAACAGAAGGTCGCAGGTTTGCAAATGCAAGTGGGTGGGCAAAGGATTGAGGAAAGTTGGAAAAAATGTTTGCTTCTTTGATTTTTGTCCCGGAACAGCATGGCTATTGTTGCAGCTAACAAGTAAAAGAACACAACATTAGATGCACTGCAGGTCCAGATCACTGCTTGCCTCAGATGACATCTTGATTTTGTTAGATTATCTCAAATATACTTGCGTGCTTATCTATAAAAAAGATTCATACTTTTGTCCAAGGTTATGTGGGTTACTTTAAAACTATATTTCAGTACAGATTTTTATTTACCTGCTTAAAAACCTTATTTTCCAGCTCTGGTTCATCAGGCCCCCTGCTCTGCATATTGTAATGGTTTCCAGGCTACCAACACACTTAATCCAACTAATCACATTATCAGCAGCCTTTACTAAGATGAAACTGGTGTGTTACAACAAAGAAAGTACTATAACATGCAGGGCATAGCAGAGGACAAACATCTCTTTTGATATTTGGGTAACATTACATGTCTTTAACATCTAATAGGTCATGGCTCTCATTTGTGGTCATAAGTGAATGTCTGTCAATATATTGTCATTCCCATTAAGTGTCTTGACTGACATAATGTGTGTGTGTGTGTGTGTGTGTGAGTGTGTGTGTACATGTATATTGGTGGAGTGAGTTTATGAGTATTTTGTACATAAGAATAGTGCTTTGCATCATTGACGCTGCATTTTTCACCTTGAATATGTAATGGCATTACATCATTCCATTATAACCCAAGACAGCAGTATGTCAGAAAACTAATAAATTACTAGTTTGTTTGAGATGAACATTCTGACACTGTTTAAGACAAGTCTGTAATGATATAATGGACATTTTTTAATTCTTTTGATCATTGAGAAATGCCACCCGCGGAATAGCAGCTTTTGCAGATCATTGGAGATTCACTATTGAAAAATGTGGATTCCACATGCTGGAATTTCAGCTGTGGGAGTTTCCAGTGAGGCCTGTAAGCACCAGGATAAGGTGAAGGTTTTGTTTAGAAACATTGTTTTGGCTGCACCAGATGCTTTTCGATGCTCTTAAAGATCGCGATCAGTGACCTAAGAACAGTGGGAAAGTGCTGCTGTAGAACGTGGGCTGTGATAAGTGTACAGCACAAAGAAGGCTGTGTACCCGGAGGAATGGCTGGAGGAACTCACACAGAGCTGAGCTCCTGCACTGAGCCACACCACTCTCAGGTCATAAATAAAACATGGATAGATTTAAAATAGTGCCAGTTCACCTGTGGTTATACTCTGAAAATGGACATGGTGGGAATGAGGGAGGGTGGGAGTAAGTGAGGGAGAGAAAATGGGAGCGAGTGGGTGGGGACAGAGTGTGAAAAGAGTGATTCTTGTTGGCAAGTGGGTGTCTGCCTGTAAATGATATGGATTAACATCAACCCCTGTACTTGGAGCAGAAATGGTTCTTTTTAGCATTTGAATGGTTTCCTTATTAAATGATCTTTAAAGATTGTAGTATATTACAGTAAAAATGATATAATTTGTATTTTAAGGATAATCTGGTGTATTTTGTGTCATGAATATGTTAAGTAATTATATCTATTTTTTTACTGGTCCAACACGTGTGACTTTTAGGGGTAAAATATCAACAGAGGACACTTCAGGGTGTACAGTGTGTACCTGTATGTTTACTGTACATATGAACACTGTGTATATATATATATATATATGTGTGTGTGTGTGTGTGTGTGTGTTCATATACATACAGTAAACCCCCACTTTCTAACGCGCATTGGCAGTCGCGGTTTCAGTTCAACATGTATTTTTTCTGAGAACCGAACTGTCACAATGGTGATGTCAACAGGAACGTACCTGGCCAGGAGTTACTAATAATTGTTCGCTGAAAACCCGCACTAACGTGGAAACTAAAAATATCCTCTGCATTTTTTTTTTTGCTTTTGTTATGTCCAGGCCTTGTCCGCCACACCCCCCATCCTCGTGCTGGGTTGCGCCCAAACATAAACAACCAGCATGAGGACGAGGGGGCATGGCAGACGAGGCACAGACGTCACAGCTTTTTTTGTGGTAATATATAAATTTAAGTGCAAAGTTATTAATAAAAATGTCATTTGCTAATTTTGTAACATAAATATTAATGTAAATTCAGCTACATTTCCATATAAAAATGTCTATAGAGAAACACAAAGAAAGGTCATCTTGGGATGGTGAAATGCGCTGTACTCGGAGGCGGGAGCTTTGAACATTATTCATTTCTCCTTGCTGCTGATTGGCTGCTCCCCTTTGACGCAGCTGCAGTCCAGAATATGTTCTCTTTTTCGTTTTGTTGTTTTAAAGTCCTGTATTTTTATTACTGTAAATTAAATGAATTTATTACTGTATTTACTTGCTTATACCAAAGAAAACGACAGCACATACCAAAAAAATGCATGTGTATGAATTACAGTACAGTCTGTACAGGAGGAACATCGGTATTTACATCTAGCACTGCAGGAGTTTCAGTGTAAAATTGAAGTGTTTTGGGAGGATACGTATGTGGGGGCATATTTAGGGTTTACACTATAAAATAGGCATTTTTTTACCACAGCACAACGACATGTTTTTTCACTATAGCGCTATATAAATACACTACCGGTCAAAAGTTTTAGAGCACCCCAATGTTAGTACTTGCTGGTGTCGGCCGTGAGTCCAGGGGGGGAGGGGGGGTTAGTGCTGGCTGGTGTTGACCGTGGGTCCGGGCGGAAGGTGGGTTGCTGGCGGCCATTCTGGAATTTTCCAGAATGCCCAGTCCGCCCTGACTCGCTGGGGGGGGCTGGCGACCCGCTAGGGGGGCAATGACTTTGAATGCCCCCCCTTGACGCCAGCACTGGTTGTATAGCATTTGTGTGACAGTCTGAGGGAACCTGTTGGATGTCACTGTTGTCTGCTTTGTAGAAAAGCAAAATAGAAACCCAGATTTTTCTTATAATGAGGCTTTACAACATCGGATTAAAAAAAAAATTTTTTTAAAGACCTATGTAATGCCAATTACAGGGTAGACTGTAAGGGTCCATGTTATTACACGTTCATCATTAAAGGAGAATAAAGACATTTAAGTAAGACATTAAATATCCTTATGTGACTAAAACTAGCTGTGTCAGTCAGAGATGTCCTGTGTGTGTGTGTGTGTGTGTGTACACATGGGTCCTTACTCAATTTATTTACACTGTGATCTTGCAGCTGTTGAATCTCTAAGACAGCTGCAGCTGATACTGAGCAAACCACCACTCCATTTATAGCCCCTTCGTTATATAAGTGCCATCAACTTCTGATGTTCTTATGGTCCAGACTGTGTTGTCATGCAGTAGATGCAGACAGGAGGAATCTGTTGTCTGAGAAGTTATCTGGCGTCCTTCCTGTGGCATTTAGTGAATTAATTAGAAACTCGGTGGCCTGTGCTGCTTCCAAGAGGGAAGGAAAGATCAAGCATTTTTTTTTCTCAGTTCCATTCTTCTGGGTTGACTGGCTGCTTCATGCTTCATTTGAAATTTAAACACACCCGCACACAGTTCGCTCACGAACGCGCTCACAGTCGGCATAAAGATTTTACACTGATGCTGTGCCAGTCAGCGATGAAAGCAGGCCTGTCTGGGGCTGGTCACAACACATTTCACACACTCAAATGGTTGGATATTTGGAATTGCAACAGAAGCACTTAGATCTGGTTCTCTGATAACAAGAGTTGTTGTTAGCATAGTACTGAGAAATTTTCCACCATGTGTTTGGCGCCCCCCTAGGCTGGTATGTTCATTCAATCATTTTTCTGAGCTGCTGATACAAACCAGTGAGTGCTGGAGCACATCCCAGAGCTCCCAGGGCAAAAGGCGTAGACACTCTGGACAGGTCACCAGACCTCACACACAGACGAACTTACCAACAGTTTCCCCTCCAATCTGTGAATTTGAGATAATCAGAAGCACTTTTCCACAGGTATACAGGAACTGTGCGGTACCTAAACAGTATGGCGATATCACAGAACTCAGAACTTGCAGTACACTTTGATTTTCCAGTGTATCTCAGCCTGATAACAGTGTTTCAGAAGCATCTGCAGAGCAGTTCTCTCCCACAGTGTATGGGCGATCTTGCCAAAATCATGTCTATGAAGTTGTACCAGCTGAAAATTGTATTATGTATAGTCTTGTTTGAGTTTTTTTTGGCATTCTTTAGCCATGCGATGAAAACCTAACCCAGCTAACTTGTTTGTGAAGGCCTGTTGCACCTTTGCGTTTCTCACAGCGCAAAAGATAAATGTGTTAATGTCACAGAAAACTAAGACTGAAATTTATCTACAGTAATGCTTGTACTTTGGTTGTCAGTTTATGTCTCAATTGTTGTTGTTTTTTGTGCAGTCAGTAAAAAACAACGGCCTTTTTCCATGTTGTGATGGCATTACGGCCAATCAGAAAGCAGTGATGCAGTCAGCTAGGATGCAGCCCACTTTTGGCCCTGTCCTCGAGCAGCTCATGTTCGGTTCAGGTACGGGTTGCTTTATTTGTAATGGAAAAACCACTTGTTCGTGGTATAGCATGGTATCTTTTGGCAGTGCCATCGAACTCCCGGCAGACTCCACACAGAAAGGACCCCAATGGCCCTTGCTAGGAATGAACCCAAGACCTTTTTGCAGTGTAAACATCTGTTTCACTATGGTATAAGTGCTAGGTACAGACATTAGATTAACCTACCATTCTAAATAATGTGTTCATTAGAGCCCGGTCTCACAAGTTTTCGTGAAGTCATCCTGATATATAATGTAATCAAAATACGTGCTGCGATCACGCTTTAGGGCTTTTTTTTTGTGCTAGGACAATGCTTCACTACCCTGTACTTTAATGAGCATTGTGTAATACCTCCAGTATCAGCGGTAACTGGTGACTGAGGGACACCAGGAGAGAAATAATGAGTTGATTCCTTATTGTTTTTGTTTGCAAAGCGGTTGAAACAGGTTAAAATGCCATGAGATGGGGAAAGTCCCTCACCCTAAGCTTAACCTTAACCCTAACCCTAACACTAACAGTCACCAGTTAGCGCTGATACTGGCGGTGTTACGCACTGCGCAGTAAAATACAGGGTAGTGAAGCGTTGTCCTGGCACGAAAAAAAGGCCTAAAGCATGATCGCAGCACGTATTTTGATTACAGTGTATACTGTGATGGCTGCACAAAAATTCGTGAGATCGGTTTGGTTCATGACCTGATGCTTTAGGATTTTAGGTTGGGACAAAAACAGAACACTACAGTTCTGTAGTTTGAGCGTGACACTTCTGGTTTATGTTGCTTCTTGTATTAATATCTTGAACCACCTAGGCAGTGAGAACAATACACTCTTAAAGATACAAAAGCATGGGTCTTTGGATGCAATGTGATAAAAAAAAAAAAAATCCCTTTGGTGCCTATTCTGAAAGCATTGCAGTTGTTTAGTTCTTGGTCTTTGTTTAAAATGAATCAATAAAGAGTAATTTAAAAAAATTAATAAATAAAAATCACTTTTGAATATATGATGTAATGGTTCTATACATGTTTATCTATACATATAAGGTTCAATAACTGTATATCCAAGCCAAGAACTATTCAGGAACCTTCATTTCAGATCGTGTGGTGCATCTGTGGTGCAAATTTATGACATCTGATATCAGCAAACTGTCTAATCACAAACCCACTACTCAGTGACTAGGCTCGTGGCATAAGTTGAGGTTACAAACGATGCTTAGCTTGGTGTTATATTAAAAACGTTAGATCCACTGTCCATTCAGTGTCAACTGAAATGGCGCCTACCAGGGATTTTGGGCTTTGTGTATATGGTCTATGTTTAGTATAGTACAATAATGAGAAAATGCAGAGTGGTGCTTTTCCTGAATGCTACACCTTGTATGCTTGACACATTTGGCTTGGAGTAACCTGTGACTTTTCTAATAACGTCTTGCAATCCTAATAAAAATAAAATGAATAAATAAAATATCACCCTCCTTTTCCAACAGCTAGTAACAGTTAGCACCAAGTAACATTTAGTCTTGAATCCCTGTTTGTTGGCCACCCCACACCCCTGGTCTAATCATATGATATACATCATCAAGGCTTTATTTTTTCTGCCTTAAAACAGCAAGCTTTAATCTGGACTATAGTCAATAGCAATTAATTTGACATTTTTTTTCAAACTGTGTTGCTTTCTAAGAGATACAGCATGCAAAGAATTGTATACTGGGCTTAAACTGGGCTGGGCCTGGCCTTTACTCTTCTTTTCATCAGGGGATGCTCAGCCTTGCACATCTTCAACAATGAATATATATTAAATCATTCAGACAATGAATAAAACACATTGTCTTCATAGCAGCTCACTGACACCCTGCACATTCAAATGATAAACAATATTCTGGAAATTGATTTTTGACCAAGACCAAGTGAGAAAAACAGGGAGAAGGAGAGGGAGAGAGAGACAACACTCCCATCAACATAAAATGTCACTTAACTCACCCATTGACCCACCCAAAAGATTACTCACATGCACCAATGGGAACCCTGAAACTACTGAGCTCCCCAACATAACAAATTCCAGTTTAACTCCTGTATATCTACACTACCTGTCAAAAGTTTTAGAACACCCCAATTTTTCTGTTTTTTTGTTCTGAAATTCAAGCGGTTCAATATTGTTCATTCTGCAGAAAGTTCTTCCCAACTATGTTGCAGAAGTTCCCATAAGTGTGCGGCACTTATAGGTTGCTTTGCTTTCACTCTTCTGTCTAGTTCATCCTAAAGCAGCTCGGTGGGGTTTAAGTCTGGAGACTTCTGGCCACTCCATGTTTTCCAGGTAGTTCTGGCAGAGCTTGGACTTGTACCAGAGGTCCTGCATGGAGCTACAGAATTATTCCCCACTTCTGGGTATCCGTACATTTTTAAACCTCTCGCAGTTCAGCTCTGTCCTTTATACCATTTCATGCTATTCATTGGACTTGAACTGTTTCAATTTCAATAAAAAAGAAAAAGCTTGAAACACTGGGATGTTCTGAAACTTTTGACCAGTAGTGTATATATGATTGATTTGACTCTTACTGAGAGGAGACTATTAAAGTACTGCTCCAGAAGCTGGAATTCAGTTTGTTATTTTTAGGCTTGAGAGTGATCATTTGCTTCAGATTTAATCTATATCTGAGACCACTGCTGCTGTAAAACTTTAGCTGTAAGACTAATAAAAGTAACTTTAACATTTAGAGCTGAGTCACGTTTTAATGATGCAATTCCTTTATGGTTTGTCATTTGAGGAGGTGAGAGTGAGTCATGATGCCATTACACTTTGAACAGAGAAGATCATGGAAGCATGAAACTAAGCTGTTGTTTCAGTTGCCTCGAAAGCCAGAAGTGCAGTGCCCTACTTACCTAAACCATTCTCTTGCATAACTTCATACATTTTTGCTACCAAAAGTTTATCATATGAAGATATTGTTTGTGTATAATATATAAATGAGGTGTTTTGTATACACACACACACACACACACACACACACTAGGGCATTAATGACTTCAGATTTTTTCAGACCAACTTATCCGTCTACAAAGTCGAAGTCGACTAGTTGTATGATGACGTCACACAGATGCAGCGGAGGAACACAGGTGTCCAACAATGAGCAACTTTTATAAATATTCTCTGTAGCATTAACAGTCAACATGACAATTAAACAAAACTAAGGCTGATACCTTGAATTTTCTGGTAAATTTAAGCGTACAACAGGAAGTGGGAACAGTTTAAGCCGCGGCGCCAAACAGCGTCCTCTGAACTGGACGACTCTCTGCAGTGCTAGCGTTAGCCATGTTAGCTAGCGGATGCCGTTTCAGATGTCGTGCAGAATGCTGGTACTGTTACTGCACTTTAACACCGACTTGCAGATTGTGCAGGTCACTGTGCTGTTTGTGTGTCTAGAGTGAAGGATCTCCATACATGTGATGTGTGTCTTATTGTGGTCTTGTGTTTAGATTCCCCTCCATGCGCCAACATTACCGCCCTTTTTCTGAAGTGACTGTAATAATTGGTTAAACCAAGGAACGCATGTCAATGTAAGCCAATCAAAGGTGGAGACTGTATTGTGTACACAAGAGGAAAAAAACACACGACTTGTCGACTTCTCTCAGGTGTCGTGGACTTGTGCCTCTGACGTCAACAAGTTGGCTTTTCTGTTGATGCCCCAACACACACATCTCTCTCTCTCTTTCTCTCTCTCTCTCTCTCTCTCTCTCTTTCACAGTCAGATTTCTTTTTTCACACCTCAGGTTTTTCCATATATTCATTTATTTCATGAAATGAATATAAAAAGTGTGTAAAAAGTGAAGAAACCTTACGGCTGTTTTTCTCTGGAAGTTAGTTCTGATGCAACCATGTTAAACTTTCTCCAACCTTTGCTCCAAACATAATAAAAGCGTGGGTGCAGGTGCTCCATTTTTCTGGTGCCTATTAACCCTGGTTCCTCTGCAGACATCTCACACCATGCAGCACCATTCCTACCAACTCCCCACAGACTGGACCAGGCCATTATAATTAGGTCCAGTCTGTCGTGATCACCGTAAGCAGAACCAGCCACTTCCAGTGTTTCATCCCCAGTGACTGCATGCCTGGAATTGTTCACCACAAACAAGGTCACCGCCCATCCCGAGCCTCGGTGAGGAATGTGACTGGCAGAATTCTCATCAGGATGGTTGACCAGCCGTAGCAGCGAAAGCCCATCACTGGCACTGCAGGTCATCTCAGATGACGGCAGCCGTGTGCGTTGGATGATGCTGTCACACCTTCAATTATGCAGAAACACACTCTGGGGTGAAGCAGTGCAGTCGTCGGACACCATGTCATTACATGCACTCCCATACATCTTGATTGAAATGAGATAGAGGGGAAAATACAACATCAGCAAAGTAATAGATTTGTGACTAATCTCAGTATCATTGATAGTGAACTCATGATGAAGCCTCAAGGGCTACACTCTCTCTCTCTCTCTCTCTCTCTCTCTCTCTCTCTCTCTCTCTCTCTCTCTCTCTCTCTCTCTCTCTCTCTC
>JBBPCX010070027.1:0-10926 GCA_037974365.1 Hydrocynus forskahlii | reverse complement strand
CGTATGTATGGACTCCGCAAGACCTTCAAAGGTGTGCTTTTGCATCTCCAGTTGCGAGGTGGAGCCTCCATGAATGCTCAGTCAAACTGAGATTGCCGTGGAGAAAACTTAAGCTTCTAGGAAAGTCCGATAAAAACAACCATACGACAGAAAATGATATAGGTGCTTTCCATTATTTTGCCAAATAAAGGTAGCAAAATAACAAACCACCGCTGCCAGTCAGTGTAACTGAGCTCTGTCTTTTATACCTCCTGGGTTTATGCTCCTATGGTCGTAAAAATTAGCCGGGCTTCTTCTGTACCAGGAAAGCCTATAGCCAAATATGGTAAAGTTCCTGGTGCCATAGGGTAACAGTCATTTCTTCCCAGGCAACACAAGTGTTCTATTCTGTTTCACAGTACATGTCTTTTTAAAGAAATACCCTTCAAGCAAAGGACAAAGCCAAAGAGACAGAACACTATACCATATGTTGTGTATGTCATGTCATGTATATGTGATTACAAAATTCACTATGTGACAACAAAATCCACTATAAGATCTGGGGAATATAGAGGCCAAGTCAACACCTTGAAGTCTTTGTTATGTTCCCTGAACCGTTCCTGAACAGTGTTTGCAGTTTTCCCGTATGCCATGAAGAGGCGTAATTGGTCCGCAACAATGTTTAAGTAGGTGGAACATGTCAAAGTAATGTCCACGTGAATGCAGGCCCAAAGCATCACACTGCCTCCGCCATCTTACCTTCTTCCCACAGAGCATCCTGGTTCCTTTTTTTCCCCAGGTCCCCTGTCCACATGATGCAAAAGAAAATGTAGTTCATCAGACCAGGCCACCTTCTTTCTTTGCTCCATGGTCCAGTTCTGATGCTCGCATGCCTGTTGTCCTTCCTTGGACCACTTTTGGGAGGTACTGATCAATGCATACTGGAAACACACTACAAAACCTGCTCTTTGAGGTGCTCTGACCCAGTCTGCAGTCGTCTAGCCATCACAACTCGGCCCTCGTCAAAGTCGCTCAGATCCTTATGCTCACCCATATTTCCTGCTTCCACCACACCAGCTTAAAAAATGACACCTTTTTGGAGGTATTGTAACATAATGTCTTAGAAATCCAGCAGTATGTTCTTAACCATTAAATAACTACATCAACTTTGAAATCACTTAACAGCATTAACAATTTGTGTTATTTTATGTTGCACGAATATGCTTTCAATATTTTAAATATCACTGTTTGCCAGAAGGTATGTCAGATGTTTAGAATATCAAGAATTATGTGAAAAATAAAATAATTTAATTATTCGTTTACATTCCTTTCTTTGATGTCAGCTTTTAAGCACAATGACTTGTGGATATTCCTTTTATTAAAACCTAATTCACAGTCATTTCACAATCCTCTACATCACTGTTCATCACTCTAACATCTTAACATCTGTGAATGATTATATATGGCTTCCTAGCAGCTAACTAATGATCTGAAATCTGTGAAGCATATCATTTTAAATGCCTTGCTTTTGTATTACTAAAAACATTGGTTTCATGTGTAGTTAATACTCTTTGGGCATGAAACTAATTGAATGTCTGGCTTCATTCACCACCATTGTGAACAATTCAGAAATGGCACTTGAGCAGATTTTCTCCACTTTAAACCACTCTGAATGACTGTCACGTCTGAAGTATTTATGTAGAAGCTTGTAGATCAAGACATTCCTAGAGGAATTATAGTGGGGGAATTTTTTTAACTATTAAATCCTACTTACACACATCTTGCACAAAAATGACAGAACTCTTATGTGATTATGCAAAAAACAGAAGGAAACTGATGGCCGTTTCATCGTCTTTCTTACTTTTTTTGTTTTTCTTTTTTGAAATATAATTTATTGTGGATACACAGGTTGATCCAGTGCAGTGTAAGATATCTGTGCACACAGACACTAAACACAGCACTCGCAAAGGCAGGCAGGTAGGACACAAGACAGCTCTCGATCTGGACTTGCAGGGCTCGGGCCATTTCCCGTTGTTTACAGGGGCAGTTCAATTGAATTTCAGCTCATACGTTGAATTAGCTGAAACCAAATGGAACCGAATGGAACTGAAACAGACACCGAGACAGCATCTGCTGGAAAAAGCATCGTACTAGACTCGTAAACGTAAACGACCCCAACCCTGCAGCCCTTCACACCACCTGACCTTTAATTTCAACATGGCAGCAAGTTCCCAGCCCAAATTAAAACTATTTACTGTACAGCTGTGAGTGAAAACAACATAAATGAAACAGACCACAAAGTGGTAATCAAGCAGAGCTGGATAAGGGGGGATCTGAATGTTTTTGTTAATGTGTCCAGTTTCATCAAGGCCTTGAAAAGAATACTGTGCAATATTTTCAGTTGGGTGGATTCTAAGCAGCATATTAACTCTGTTGTATCAAAACCTTTTTCAGTTTGTATTTTTTTAACCATACATCACGTGAGCCTTTCATGACAAGCGGACCAACAGAAGTGATCCAAAAGAACATTTATATGTTTGGCAGACATTCTTATTCAGGCAGTTTGTAGCATTAGGGTTCTTGCCCAAGGACTCTTGTGTTGCATACGGCACTTTCCCATAGGTCTACAGGAACCGTGCTGTCCCTAAACTGTACTGTTACGCAACCTGGAGCATGTTTTGATTTTCCACTTCACCGACATGCCAGTTCTTAGTTTGTATCTCCATTGTTGTTCTACTGCAGACAGTAAAAACTATGGAATCATGTTGTGATGAAATTTCCACCAATCAGAAATTTCAGCAATCCACCTATTTCCTGTGTCCTGTTTTCAGCCCTGCCGTTGTGCAGCTCGGATTCGGCTCGGGTACAGGTCACTTTTTGCAATGGGAAAATATTTGTTCGCGGTACGACACGGTTCCTTGCGCCAGGGGAAAAGTGCCACTGGTGAGTTTACCCAGGCAGGCTGAACTAAACCATGCTGACTATAGAGCAGCGGTATTACACTGCATTCACACCAGCACCTATGAGCGATGATGAATTCATTTGTTAGTAAGTACTATTACATGATATTAACACAAGTGAAATTGCCAACATCCTACAGGGTAACATGTGGTAGCATTCACATTGTGGTCTATCAATCCACTTCAGACTCTTAAGGTCCCATGGCATGCTGCTTTTGTATGCTTTTATATAGGTCTTAGTGGTACCCTAATACTGTATCTGAAGTCTCTTTCCGAAATTCAGCATTGGTGAGATTACAGCCACTTCGAGCCAGTCCCACAATGAGATTTCCCCAGGATGTGCTGTTTCTGTGTCTGTAGCTTTAAATGATAAGGAGGAGGAGAGAGGCAGGGCAAGGTGGAGGGTGGGGGAGGGGCCAGCTTGGCCACAGTAGGCCTAACATGCGCTAATGTTTACAGTATATAGCAGTGGCTCGTAGACACGCAGTCGTTCAAGCTTTCCAGTTTGACCCAGAATCCGATCAAGATGGAGAAGCACCTGAAGAAGTCCAGCAACTACAGCAGGACGTCTCCGAAAATAACATTAACCCACTGGTTTTTCAGAGGCTCGCATGAACTGAAAAAATTAATTTGTGCTATTTGTACATCTAAGCACTGAGCAACTGCTATGCTTCACTTGTTTGCAAGCCATGATGTCTCTAGAGGAAAAAGTGGTCTCTCACACGATCCCCTATGGCGACATAAGGGGAAAATTCCAGATCGGGCCATCTGAACGGTCGTTCTCTCAACGGCGGAGCAAGATGATCAAGGCACTCTTTACCCCTATCGCAGTCTGTAGCCACTGCAGGACCATAGGCAGGCTAGGGGAACTCATATTAATGTAAAAAAATCTCATAAAGGGAAATTTTCATGCCATGGGACCTTTAATGTAAAAATTTATTACTTCCAGTAGCTTTGTCATCTTGCTGCCAGTGTGAATGCAGGACAA
This sequence comes from Hydrocynus forskahlii, assembly GCA_037974365.1. Taxonomy (NCBI): domain Eukaryota; kingdom Metazoa; phylum Chordata; class Actinopteri; order Characiformes; family Alestidae; genus Hydrocynus; species Hydrocynus forskahlii. The sequence continues at coordinate 6,999 of JBBPCX010070027.1, read as the reverse complement.
AGGCCCAGTCAGTGAACTTCTTGTGAGTCTTCTGGGATGGTCAGTCACTAGGGGGCACCCCTGAGCAAGTCCAAAATGTTTGGGTTTATATGTTTTTTATAAATCATAAATCAGTCATATGCAGACAAACATATTTAAATGTAGACAAATGTTCTAGCATTAAATATGTATTTTTTATATATTCGAAAATGCTGTTCAGCTTCAGTTGCAGTCTATCAGTGTACATTCCTGTCACTGGGCACCAAAAGCCAGTGAAATACTCAACAAATCAGCACACAGTAGCCAGAAGAGCAACCAATCAGCGCTCAGTAGCCAGAACACCAACCAATCAGCACTCAGTTGCCACAATACTAACCAATCAGGACTCAATAGCCAGAACACTACCATCCTACTACCCGAAACCTGTTTACTGTATAAAAATAGAAATATAGTTTCCAAAATGAAAGAAAATTCATTTTATTAACAGTTTTGGATACATTTACATCCATTCCATTTAGACTCACTCATGGGCGCCCGCTAGCATTTTTCCGACATTTTTTTTTTATTTAATGGAAACAATAGGAAGTAGTCAGGCTAATCAGAAACTGGCTCTGGACCAGACACAGTTCAGTTTGCAGGCATATGTTCACAAGTAAAATCACATTAATTTAATTGGGATTCACCGTAAATCTGCAAATTTCGCATTGCAAACTTCAGAGGTGAAAAACAAATCAAATCATAAATAGTCCTGATAATCAAGGCAGAATTCTAACAGGTTGTGCCCCTTTTCTTACCTTCAATCATTGTTAAGTTTCTGTTTAATACAGAGTTGCCCAAAGTTGTCCACTGGCCAAAGTGGACCCTAGTTATCCTAATCCCACCTCGTCATCCAAGAAGAGTTTTACTTCTACACTCTTTTGGCGCTCCCCAAGGCAACAAGTGGCCGACCCCTGGCCTAAAGTTAATGCCACTTAATTTAACCTTTTGTTTCCTAATACGCTGAAAGGAATATGTTTTGAAGTACAACACAAATGTACAAATACTTTTTGGGGCCACTCTAATGGAATATGACTTTTTCAGTCTAGAATAGTTGGATGGAAGCCGTGGCCTTCCTTCGGAGGTCTTTTGAAATGCTTAATGCTAACAAACAATGAACAGAGTGCTTTAATATCTAATACATTATTGAAGTGACTGCGTGGGGCATTCCGCTAACTGGAAATGCCATGCTAATGTGCTGGGACCCCCCCAGATGAGAAGGACCCACTAAATGGCAGCTGATGTCAGTGAGTCGTGCTCTGGTGGGGGGTGGTTAAAAAAATAACAACAGCTTTGGTGCTCACAACACATTTCACACCACTTCACGGCACCAATGGCAATTGAAACGATGGTGCGCTGAAAGACGTTATTGATGTAATGAAGTTGGTGTGCTAAGGGGGCCGAGCGTCTTTTGTGACATGTGCTGTAAGGCTCTGTTATGTAAATAAATAAAATCAGGCAAAATCTTCACATCTTTCATACCTTTCCCGCATACACACGTTGTGCTGCCCCCGAACTTGCTGAGGGGCGAAAATCTCTCGCTCATCTTGCTTGTGTCAGGTTAAGACACTCTCAGCAGAGTGCTAGCTGTCTTAAAAACCACAAACAAGTCATTATTTACACACCTAACTGAATTAAGGTCATTTAGCCTTTAGCTTCGTCTACATCATTTACTGACACACATCTTTTCCAGGGAGAAATAAAGGATAGAACAGCATCATTTGGCCATTTAGCCTAATCAGTTGTGTTAGAGAGAGGCTGTGGAGCCAACGTTATTCCAGCTGACTCATCTGAGACCCTGTAAGACCCAAAAATGCAAAAGCTAGTCGGTAGCTGTTAGCATAGCCTTGTTTGTGCAATGCTAACTGGACCGAGCTAGCATTCACTTAGCAATGTTAGCTTTGTCTGGATGAATTGTTGTTTAAATGGACATTATCCACAGTGTTGGGCTGTGAACTAATAGCTAACACAGCTATTTCACACGATTTGGGTTACTGAGTCAATTTTGGATACACATTGGTCAGGTTAAAGAATGCTTCCCAGAATCCTGTCCTTACTGGATCACGTGACTCTTGTTCATATTTTATGCCCAGTTTTGTCCTTATCTCTGTGGCCACTGCTGTCTTCGCCATTTCCCTCTTTTCTTCTCTCTCTTACTCCTGTATTCTCTCAATTCTGTGATCCAGAGCTGGAACGGGGGATGCCGTCTGGGCTGTGACTGGATGCTCGGCCCATCATCTCCTGCCCCCACTCCCTGTGGCTGGACTCCTGCAGGCCGCGGCCTGTGGTCTCGATGGGCAGGGCGCAGGAGGCCATGGCAGCCAGCAGGCAGCAGCAGCAGTACACCGACAGCGTCAGGTACACCGACGACTCCAGCATGACCTGCAGGACAGAATGTGAAGTTAAAATTGTTAACCTTTCAAATCCTAGGCTTATTGTTCAGTACAGTCATGTTTGTATTCAAATTCTGCATGTACTGCTGTACTGCATGTACTGCTCTTACTTCACTATTTCACCTAGTTTGCACACAGCTTAATATATATAAAAGTGCTGGTTTAGCACTTACTTATTTACTGTGACTGTAACTGAATAGCCCATGGCTAACCGCTACTAAAATCTATGACTATGACTAGCAGCTAGCTCCATCAATGCAATTATATTTTCCAGTTGCTTTAACTATTAAAATTCTTGCAACCATCTTTTTGGAGCCTCCAGGGCTGCACCACTCAGGCCTTAATTTTTGTTCACCATTAGCATCTGGATGAGCCTTGAGTCATAACTCCTTCAGCCTAATGCCATTTTCAAAAAAGGCGTCCCTGTCATGCTCTGTGGTAAAAGCCTGTATGTTTTGTCATACAAACATATAATTTGAGTGAAAAAAGTGAAGTCTGAAGGTTTGAGGATCTGAGGAATATTACTACAAATATACTACATACAGGCTAACCTGTATTTAATTAGTAAACTGCAGGCAAAAATACAGTAAACTATAAGATCCTGATGGGGTACCTGGGCCACGAAGGGTGTGATAAGAGCTCCAACCCGGGCCATGCCACTACTGGTGCCCAGCCCAAGTGCCCGTGTTGCCGTAGGATACACCTGCAAACAACAGCATAAAGAGAGTCTAACTCCTATATTTACGTTATTGCTGCCATTATAATCACATTCAACAGGCCTCAAAAATGTTTCTCCTAGAAGCGTTGGAATAAAGTATAACTTCACAAAAGTGAATGTCAATATTTAATGGGAAGTAATATGTTCATTAACACACTAGTGTTTCCCCTTCCATTAAATATTCCGGGCTGCTCACCCAGTCAAACTGCGCTAACGTGTGTTTCCAGCCATTACATTTTGATGCGATATGCATTCATTTTTTTATCAAAATAAATGAGGAGCAAAGTTTAGCTCTAGTCTTGGAGTATCTAGTCACACTTAGTCCTTAAAGAAAGTTTCGTACAAGCTATTGGGAGGAACTGAACATGACTACATTGGGGAGAAAACAGTAATGCTTCTTGCACTAAGAAATGTAGTCATACAAAGCAATATAAGCCAGTATACTGAGGATATTCAAGTTTGGTACCGTAAAGGGTGCAGGGTATTAACGTACCTCGGGGGTGTAAACGTAAGCTGCCTGAAAGCCTCCAGCGATAAACGCCCTCGCAATGAAGATCAGAACTGTTAAAGAAGTCCTAAAACAAATACACAGCATTACACACATTGTCCTCGCTCCAAATATTTTATACATGTATGTTTATGGCATTTAGCAGGTGCTTTTATCCAAAGTGACTTCCATACCCTAACTACAGGGGGCAGTCTCCCTGGAGCAACTTGGGGCTTAGGGTAGAATTCTGAAGGTAGAATTCGAACCCTTGACCTCTTGGTCCAGAGACAAGTATCCTACCCACTAGGCCACCACTATACACAGATAAATGTAATGCATTTAATGTATCATTTCCACATATGTAAAATTGTAATAATTATGAATATTATCAGTTTTAATTTTCCCAGTTTTCCCAGTTTGCCCCTCCACAGCCATATAGGCTAAAGCCCAGCTGCAGTGCTCACAGAGACCAACGGATAAATCAGTGTGCGGCATTCATTTTATAATAACAAAGTTACTGATTAACTGACAATAATAAAAACATTCTGATATAGCTTATTCTGTCCACTCTGGAATCTAATCTACAGCTTATTAGCTGAAAAAAATATTTCATGGTCTGATTTGTGGAAATTACACACATGCAATTACAAAAGTAATCCTGATAAATAAAATGGTGTTGGTAATTGCAGCTGTTGATAATTGCTTTTAAAAACTACACAAATTGCTGTCAGTAATCATGAATGGTTGTTTTAGTCTGTTCACAGTCCTGATACATGGTGAAAAAAAGGCCATACAAAAACCCAAGATGGTTTTAATGTATTCATGAACTATTTTTCAAAGTAATATTCATTTTTAGAATATTAACATCAATTAATCACAATTGCAAACTACACAAACTAGTGCCATAATTGTGGATAATTGTTAAAACTATAAATAGACAGAAAAAACAGTATTTTTGATAATAGATTTAATATATTTCATTAATGTGGAAATGAATAAAATATATTTTCTAAATCATCAAGTACAAATGTCTATATATATAAAACTGAAGACCTAAACACTGCTTGTCATATTTATAATTAGCCAAGAGCCTAAATGTATCAGCAAATGTCAAATCACTCCAGAGTTGGCAGCTTCTTTTGGAATATATGGCCAGAACCAAATGCCAATGGCTCAGCACTGAAAATGCAAATTCACCAGAGCCAACTTTGGCAGCAAGAAGGTTCTGCTTCTTGCTGCCAGTATGAACAGAAGGTTTGTGATGTGACTTCTGGCTTGCTGACCTCTCTACTGGTCAGCTCATAACAAGCCAAATGCATAGTAATCACAGTAGAGTGGGCACTCCACAACAACTATTGAAATCTCTTCATTGTAGTTCCATGTTATTGGCGCCTGTAAAGTGGCCATTTTTGTCATGTGTAAACACCACAGCACACAGTGTGAAAAGTGTGAAATTCTTCTCTGCATTTAACCCATTCACCAAGTGAAGCAGCGGGCAGCCAGTGACGCAGCCGGGAGCAGTGTGTGGGGACGGTACCTTGATCAAGAGTACTACAGTGGTGCCATTGGCAGTTCTGGGATTCGAACCCACAACCTTCCATTCGCTGGGGCAACTTCCTACCCAGCAGACCACCTGTAGCCCACTGGCTGGAGCTCCTTAGCAGTGGTCAGTTGGGACTAGATATTTTTGGGTGGTGGACCACTCTCATCATTGCAGTGAGAATTTTATCACCATACACTACCATGGGCAGCTGGTGGCCTGATGATTAGAGAATTTCCCCTGTTATCAAAAGGTTATAGGTTTGAATTCTAGGACTCCCAATGGCACAACTGAGGTACCGTCCCCACACACTGCTCCCCGGGCGCCGCTGTTGGATTCACCCCCTAGTTCACTTGGTGAATGGATTAAATACAGAGGAAGTTTCACACTGCGTGCTGTTCTCACGTGACAAATGGTTCACATTCACTTTGCTCTTTCACCAAAGTAGATGGAACAGGGGTCACAAACACAGTCATTGTATTTACCATCCAAACCCACCAGAGAACCTGTAAGTGTCCTAATCTGGATTATAGTAAATAAAATGGTTATACAGGGGGTCCTAAGGTTACGACGTTTCGATTTTATGACGCTCACTTCCATAAAAACTTGAGACGTGAATGTTTTGTACTTACGGACTACGTGGGCGATCTAATTTGGTTGCTTGTGATGGAAGAATACACAGTAACGCGGCGTATAAGTGAAGGAGTTGGCGTCCCCCAGTACAGTACAGTGAACAAGTTTCGACTAACACCAAAATTCGGGTTGCATCACCTTCGTAGGAACAGAACTGTGTCCTAACCCATGGACCCCCTGTACTTGTGTTGTAGGGATTGAGACCCCTGGTTCCATTCACCACCACTATAAAGAAATAGAGGGTAATCTTGTCACTCTGAGTGCTCATAACTCATAACTAATTTCGCAGAAACTTTGGATTTTCTCCATTAATGAACCTTATCATCATATAATCTTATGTTAATTGCTGGGATTTCAAGTATTTAAAGAATAAAAGTAAAGGTTCAGTCGATGATACATTGCTACAACAAATGAAAGCCAGTTAGGGTGACTAACTTTCATCCATTGTCAGTAACATAAAGACGTGTGGCTGAGCTAGTTATTAAAGGCCAGTTTTAGATTTCTGAAGGAAGTCCTGTGCTCATCGTTTTTGCTGGTTGTGTTTAAAAGAGATGCCAGCAGCTTCTATCTCTTAATTTGATGCTACAAACACCAATCCAAACATGAGGGCAGAATGAGGTGTATACCTGCCCACACAGGCGTAGAGCGGCAGGATGCAAAGCGAGAAGACGAAGAAGCACAGCGCCATTGTCTTCCTCCTGCCAAGGGTGTCAATCGCCCACAGCGTCACCAGAAGACCTGCAACAGTACAGCGATAATGAAACTCTGTGTTAAATAAGTGTTTCACATGATACGGTCCACAAAAGGAATTTAATGGCACTTTTCCACTGGCACAAGGAACCATGCCGTACCTCAACCACATCTTTCAATACAAATATTGAATCCAGGCCGTACCCGAGCCACTTGATGGCAGGGTGTCAGAAACACCGGAACCACACTGGAAAATCAAAGCGTGCTGTAAGCTCTGTGCTACTGCAGTGTGGTTTAGGTACAGCACGGTTGTAGGGGGAATTCAGCTGATGCTCTTATCCAGAGCGACTTACAATCATTTGTTATGGGGGCGGGGGCCAAGTGGGTAGGATACTTGCCTTTGGACCAAGAGGTCAAGGATTCGAATCCTACCTTCAGCATACCACCAGGGGTTCCTGTGCAAGACCCTTAAACCCAAGTTGCTCCCGGGAGACTGCCCCCCCCCGTAGTTAGGGAATAGCAA
>JBBPCX010070026.1:0-10929 GCA_037974365.1 Hydrocynus forskahlii | reverse complement strand
CACACACACACACACACACACACACACACACACACACACACACACACGCACACACACACACACACATACACACACACGCACACACACACACACACGCACACACACACACACACACAATTTTGGATCTCCAGTTCACCTGACATGCATGTTTTTGGACTGTGGGAGGAAACCTGACCAGCAGAAGCCCACACTAACATGGCAGAGAGAACAGAACTATCAAACCCTGGACGTCCTCGCTGTAACCTGAGTCATCACAAGCTAGTCCACTAACACTTAACCAAAAATTGTTGGTCATTACTGTGTGCTGCGATAAAGCAAGGCATGACACTTTTCGTCACACTGGTATAAGAAGTATGAGTTTATCGACTTTTGAACAAGCAGCCATGCTGTCAGCACTTTGGAGATTAATGACTTCAGTGAGAGATATGGGTTTAGATATGTTTTTCCATCATGAGTTCTGAGTTTTGTATTGGACCATCAAATGTATGTTCTCTACACTTTTACTCTTTTTCACTCTGTAGTGTTTGAACGCTCAGCAAAACTTTCCACCTTTGCACTTTACACATTACTCTTGCAGCTACATACATAAAACACATCCATATTACACTTATATATACTGTCTCAGAGTTTCTGTATTTTCAGCAGTGACTGTATATTTATATTGACCCACCGCTGGTCACTTGCACATATAAAGCACACAATTACCCTCCAGTATTCTGTTGCGTTTCACTTTACCACATTTGCACAATTTTTGGATGTAAACTAGACACTTTTAATGTACTAGAGTTTATATTTATATTTGATATAGTTTATATTTGTAGTTTATTTATCTATGTGTATTCATTGTCTTTTTGTAAAATCTGGAGCCACGCTGTCTCGTCTCACTGTGTACATGTATATAGCTGAGATGACCGTAAAGTTTGAGTTTGCCTCTCAGTTCTACTTTGTTTGTTGAAGATGTTCTCCATCCGCAGGACTGAAATTCAACTCATCTGTGCATCTGACGTACCCAAAACCACAGTCCTGGCACATCTAATGCACCGAAGCTCAAGCCAGAATCAAAGAAACATAAAGAAACCTTGAAGCATCATCATATGCTCTTGAAAATATCCTCTATCCTCTACGACTACTTAACGAGCAGCAAAGCAGCAGAGGAAACTCTGTCCTTCAGGCGAGCCGAGTGAGGAAATGCTTTAGTGAAGAGCAGAGACAGAGCATGTGCTCGTAGACCTCCCTCAGTTTCTCCCCCTCTCCTCTCCTGTCTCCTCTCCTCCCCTCCTCCCCCACACACTCCCTCGCTCCCAGATAAGAGGGCAGGACTCCCTCTTTTTGGTCATTTCAGACTCTGCTTTAGGGTAGGAAGGAAGGTCCTTCTTGCATTTGTCTTGATTTTCGTCTCCCTGAAGTGAGACTGCTTCACTCTCACTTCCCTTCTCTTGTTCTTTCTCGCTTTCTCACTCTCTCCGTGTGTGTGTGTGTGTGTGTGTGTGTGTGTTAGTGTGTGTGTCTATATGTGTGTGTCTATGTGTGTGTGTGGCTACTCGGAGGTCAGTTCTTTAACCCAGTTCCTCACGTAGCACAGGGGCCAAAGAGAGTTTAAAGGAAACAAGACCTTACTTAGGAAAACAACCTCCTCCAACGTCTGGAGAGACAGAAAACTCAGAAAGAGAAGAGGAACGGCAGGCAGGGAGCAAGACATCTTGAATCTGTGCAGCTATGTGTGCTGTCTTCTGAGTGAGAGCGAGTTGGCATCAGTCCCCTGGGCCCCAGGTGGCCTTCTGCAGAGCTTCCAGTCTGTCTGCACGTGCAGTAATGAGGCTGAGTGGACTCCAGTGGGGGCTGGCGCTCCTGCTGGCGCTCCTGCTGGCGGCGGTCGGTCCGGTCACTTCGGGAAGCGGGAGCGGTCAGAAACGAGGGCCGGGCGAGCGGCGGAGGAAGGTGCACCGTGTGCAGCACGGACAGTGCAGCTACACCTTCATCCTGCCCGAGATGGACAGCTGCAAGGGTGGAGCAGCTCATTACGGAGGAAGCAACGTGGTCCAGAGAGATGCACCTCCAGGAGACGGCGAGTGGTCAGTGCAGAGGCTTCAACATCTGGAGACGGCCATGGAGAACAACACCCAGTGGCTTCAAAAGGTAAGAACACCTGTCAAACACCTGTTGACTCGTGTCTACAAGACATAGATCCGTGGTACAATGTCACTTTTTATGCACATTTACATTACATTTAAATTTATTTACTTGTATATTCTTGTGCTTAAACATAGGATGTATGCATGGACACCTGTTTTAAATTAGCCTTATTCACCTTTAAATAGAAGTAATTTTGATGCATTCAAAATAGATAATGCCGGTACTGTGCTTTGTCACTTTATATGTAAATTTATATTCTTGTGCTCGAGCATGTGCATGGACACATGCTAAGAAATAAATATGCTGGGTTTTTTTAATTAGCCTTATTTACTTTTAAGAAGCTTAATCAGGGACAGGAGCTGCAAATGATCTAAAGCTATTATATGTGCTGTAATGTATGTGACGGTGTTTACCTGTATTGTCCTTGTCATAAAAATAGGAATAGAAATAGAAATGTATAACATTGACATAAACACATCATAAACATGTCATGGTAGATGCTATCAGACACTATCATGAGTTGCCATGTCAAATTATGTGCAGTAATATAACAGTATCTCATTACCATAACTAGTAATGGCAGATACTGTAATATTTGAGGAGTGTGGTGGCTGGTGGTCTAGTGGTTAGGGAGTTGCCCCAGTGACCTGGGTTCAAATCCCAGGACTGCTAGTGGCACCACTGAGTTACCCCTGAGCAAGGTGCCGCCCCCACACACTGCTCCCCAGGTGCTGAGTTGCTGCTTCACTTGGTGAATGAGTCAAATAATTTCACATCGCTCAGAGAAATAATTTCACATTGCTCACACTGTGTGCTGTGGTGTGTTCACATATGATAAATGGACACTTTACAATTATTTGATATCATGATGGTTGATTAGCATATGGCATAACCTCCCAAGACATCAAACATTATGGCACCTGTCATAATAATTAGTATATTAGTATATTAATCAATATATTCTGTCATGACAACTCATTACACCATATGGCATCATTTATAGCATAATTATGTTAATGTTATGTAAAATTTGTTGAAATTTTCATACAAAAAAAATGATAGAAAGGATTCTTTAGGAGAAATGTTCTCAAAGAAACATTTGGTTTCCTAAAGAACCTTTCGATGGAATGGAGAATGGTGCAAACAAGTCTGGAGAACCTTCTCAAGATGTGAAGGTTCTATACTGAGTAAGGGTAGGATTATATTATACACGTCCAACCCAGGAAGCATTTAAAAATCTTTAGTCCACCACAGGGTTGAATGAATGTGTTGTTTTACAAAAAAACAATGAGTGTTCTTATCATATGCATATGCATAATTGTGCCTTTTTGGAAAGGCTCAGAAAAATGAATGAATGGAAATTGGCTGCAAAAGTGACAGTGTTGGCAAGTGTGGGCTGATGGAACAAGTGCAGGGTCCATCAGTATGAGAAGAAGAATGAAAGAATGAGCCTAGGGTTGTGTGAAGAACATCCAAAAACTCCTCTTTTGTTTAAAAGCCATTGGCAATCGTTCAAAAGATTAAAGAACCTTTGATACCTTTTGGGCTTTCTAAGTTTCATTCAGTTTGCACTTCTGGCAAAAGGTAGGGTATAGACGTTATGGTGCACATCAAAGGGGCTTGGTGGAACCGAGAGGCAAGGGGACTGAATCAGTTCGATTGTGCTTTCTTTGTGGCTATGATCTGAGTGTTTATGGTAATTTAGAGGGCATAGAAATCAAACTAAAGAGCATTTACTCCATTCAACTGACATTAAAGTGATTAATAATGATGGCCTCCATTTAAATGTGGGGAATTCAAAGCTTGAATGGCACTTTCTGGAATTGATATGCTAAGTGATTTGACTGAGGTGTTGAATAGGTGCTGTGGTTGTGTTTGTGTGTGTGTGTGTGTGTGTGTGTGTGTGTATGTGTGTGTGTGTGTGTGTGTGTGTGTGTGGAGGATGCCACCCAAGTCAACCAATCCTTACACATCAAGAAGGAAAACTACACTGTAAAAAAGACAAAATTGTGTCAAATGACTGTAATTGACTGCCAGTAACTGCTCAGTAGTTTCTTGTATATTTGCACTAACCATACCTCATTAAGAAATGCAATACTGTGTTTCTAATCTACAACTCATATGTCCGAGGACCCTTTTGTGTACAATTTGTGCTACAACATAAAACAGTATGGGCAAACATCATCTGTCTAGCTTTAAGAAGCAAAATGCCTCAATGCTCATGTAGAAAACAGAACATTTTTTCTACTGTACATTAGTCTCACCATGAACTGAACATCACATGACAGCAGATACAGCACTTAAACTACATTAAGACTACAATATGGCAGCAACTATATGTATATTATTATATTATATTATATTATATTATATTATATTATATTATATTATGATCACATATTTATCACATTCTGTCAACACCAGCTCACAACTAAATCTTATCTTGTCTCAAGGCAGGTTGATTAATAATGTAAATAACAGTTACTCCAAATCATAATTTCTTTTTATTGAAATATTTTAGGGAACACTAAACTTTTCTTTTTTAATTAAGTAGTTTAATGTAGCACACGAGCACAGTTTCAAATATACAATTCTGTCCATGTAGTCCATATACAGCAACTAACCAGCAACACTAGCCCAGTTTGAATATGCTGGTTTCATCCTGTCATGAAAAATGACATATTTGAATGTCTGCTAATTTGGCCTACAGTAGTTCAGCCCTGCCCATCAAAGCTGCAGTCAGTGGGTACGAGGCTGCACTCCAGCCCTGCCTCCAAAGCCCCTCGCCGCAGAGAAAACTCAGCTGGATAGAACATGCTTGACAGTGTCTTCTGCGTGGCTGTATTTCAGCAACTTGGTCAAGCAAAAATGTGACTGATTCAGTATCAGCTTCGAATTCTTTCCAGTCCTGGAGCTCCCTCCAGCTCAGAAAAGTTACTCTGATGTTTACCCTTGTTTTATCTATGTCTAATTCTTTCTTTCTGCCTTACTTTTCTTCTTTGGTCTTCTTTTGTTTACTCGTCTTTTTTAAGCAATTTCCTCAGGGATCAGTAAAGTTTTCTGATTCTGATTTTTCATTTAAAGGGGACATATTACACAAAACTCACTTTTTGCATCACTCTGTGTTTCCATTTGTGTCTCTACTGCTCCTATAAACATTCCAAACTTGAGGAAAAAAAACATCCATCCGTTTTCTGTGAATCAATTGAAAGATTTTGTTGTCAGGAATCATATACTTCTATGAGCCGTTTGGACAGCTCCTTTATTCTGATGTCAGAAATTTGCATAGAACCGCCCCTCACCTGTCGAGCTCCCACCCACTAGATTGGTTGAAGATCCACCATTTTTGTCTGTTGGTTTTACAAGCACGTGCATAAGACGTCGAGCGCTACAGCTACAGGCAAAGGCAAGTCACTTATGAAGTGTTGTGTTGTTGGCTGCAAAGAACACAAATCTGAACATATAGAGCTGGATAGTTTTTTAATAACCAATGGTTGCTTGTCTGCCATTTGGTTAACAAAGCTGAAACCACTCAAGAAGCTACTGAGCTTGACCAAGTGAGAGCATGTGTGGCGGGTGGGAGCTATTGTGCACTGACACTCCATCAAACACTCTTCTTGGCTCTGATTTGTCATTTTGATTTGGTCACAGTGGATTGCTAGAAACTCTAGGTAGTGTCAGTGGAGCCTGATTTTTCCACAGATTCATCGGCCTCATGTTCTACTGCCAGAACATTGTGACAGTTTTAGTAAATATGACAAAAAATGTATACAGGTTATCTAATGCAACTTTAACACTGAAGCTATGTGGCGTGTTTTAGCCTGGACAGCTTTAGGAATGAAGGGCAGTACAAGGTGTCCAATCAGAACAGAACTTACAGAACAGAACTATATATATATATATGTCAGTCTTGAAGGTACAGTCATTACAACAACCTGTTTAATCCTAAGGTTTAAAAGAGGTTAGAAAATCTTTTGGTACATAAAAGCACATATGTGTCATAAGTGGACATCAGAGAAAGAAACAAAATACAACAAAAACATTACTGGAGAGTTTCCACTGGAAATTTACAGCCATTTCTCACAGCAACCTTCACTTCAGGAGGAAAATCAACCTGACTTGGAAAAAACTGCAATCAAGGACATTCACATATGATTTCCTTCTCCTGTACTATAACTGATTGTTCAGGGAGCTAAACTGTGAATTGTGCCTACAAAGAAGGAGGTCCCTCAGTTCATATGCTTGCAATCAGTGAAATCCCTGAAACCGTGTATGGAAAGATGCACTGGACGTTCTTGTTGTGTATAGGTTGTTCCAGTCATTACAAGGTTTTTGGTTTAGATCATTGTCAGGTCCTTTGTAGACCAGCCCTCAAAGTGCTGACTCAGATGTTAGGCTGCTTAAGAATGCCAGAACATCTGCAAGCAGACACAGAAGCGAGCAATCAGACTTCAGGGGGGCATTTAGGAAACTGCATGGAAGAATATTTGTTTGATGTGGCCATGATCAGGCCTTACCTGATAGTCCACAAGATTCACAAACTACAAAAGACGTACCACATTCTGTAGACAAGGAGGGCCGGGGGGGGCAGGGAGATGGGGGTTAGTCTGGAAGGCAAAAGGAGCCATTTGAAATCTTTGCTTATTTTTTGTGTAATGGCCATGGACCAAAAGATCTCTCTGGAAAAGAGCTCCTCCACCATCAAAGAGCTGGGGATTAGCGATTGTACGTCCCATTTAGAACAGCTTGAGACATGCCAAAGGCCCCGGGCCCCTTCGAGTGAAAGCTCCACTGGATGTAAAGAGTCAAAAAGGACTTTTTGACGATGTCAGTTCAACTCCTCAGTCAACTCTAAATTCATTTGCTTTTCAAGTGAGTCGGTTAAAGAAAATAATCTCACACTCTACACTTGATTACTAATGATGTTCATCTGATATGGCCGTTTTAGCTGTTTTTGCTTCCTTTGAACACATTTCTTGGAAGAATTTGAAGTCCTTCTTGCTCTTCAAAGCACAGAACACTGCTCCACAGGGACCTGGACGCTACGGGATTATCACAGAAACATGTTCAGCAAAGCTAACGTTTCACAGCAGCGAACAGCTGCCATTTATTCACTGCTTGTTTCCATTGGTTTGGTTAGAAAACAACACATGCAGGCACACTTAAAACAATGTGGACACCCAGTGAATATTGTTTAAGTGGAAATTGCTCAATGATTACACTGCCCTGTGAACCAACAATAAAGGACCCAGTTTCAGACTGGAACGTCCTCTTTCAAGATTCTTGTACGTATCGTTCCTCCTAACGCTGCAATGCACTTCCAAAAAGGTCCCCTGGGTTAACGCTTTTAGACTCCAGGACTATTACTGGTTTCATTCCTCCACTGGGATCTGATGGAAGGGTAAATGGAGAAAGTGATAGGAAGAGAAGGGGTTTGGAAGCATTGCTACGAAGACTGCTGTGTTTACGATGTCCCTGTGCTGCCTTTATGGGCCTTGTGAACGACCTCAAGTCTTGGGGTTTCCCTCAGAGCATGCCATGGGCCGGGCCACCGACCTCCATCCTCACCAAGCATTCGAGTCTGAGAAAGATATCAAAAGTTTCCTGAGAGCAGCCCTGATACACGTTGTTCTAAATGACATTCAGTCCAAACTCAAAATTAATCGTGAACCAATGGCGGAGGGAAACAGCGAAATATGTTTGGGAATTCAACCCGATCCTCGAGAGGAACTGAAATTTAAAAATGGTCAGAGACTTCAAAATTCCACTCGAATATCTTCTTGGTTCTACTGCTTGTTTTTAATCTGGTCACACAACAGTAACTTTTAATCACATTGAAATGATAAAATATTTCTACACTTGTTACAAAGAGCCAGGTGGGTTCTTGTTATAATCAGTAGAAGCAACTGCTTAAACCTTGATCTACTGGCTTTTCCTCTCCCACAGTATGATGCGGGCAGAACTAGCTTTGTGTTCTTGGTGGAGGATGCTAGCCTTCACCCTCCTCGTATGGTAGCACTGAGTGATAGGGGAAGATCTGGATAGTGCTTGAAATGGACAAAACTGGGATACAAAATGTATTACTGCTTTTCATTCTTTGTGTGGGTGGGACAGCCAAATAGGATGTTGTTTAATGTTCTATAATTGAATTTAAATTATTTGATAGCTGTATTGCACGGTCTTACAGGTCGACGCAGGGACCAAGTTGCATGTACTTGTAGAACTATGTATGTGACAAACAAAGAATTCTTTAGGGCCCCCTAATGACTTCAATAATTAATTTAAAATTAGACAATTTGCCTGTCAGTTAATATGTACATCTACCTACATCTACGTTAATATCTACATCTACATCAAAAGTGAATGACTGCACAAACATATATGTTTTAGTGCCCTCTTTGAACTCTTACTGCTGTGGTTCTTTGCGGAGTCACAGCGAGAGCTTGAGGGGAGATAGTGAACTCAGCAGGACTGGTGGATTAGGTGTGTTTGTGTGGGGTGTGGGCTGGAAGTATGACTGCAGTAGGGTGTCTCTCTCACTCTCTGTGAAATGACGTGATGTGTGTATGTATGTGTGTGTGTGTGTGTGTGTGTGTGTGTGTGTGTGTGTACTGTATATGATCACAGGGTTTGGCCCTGATCACAGCAGCCAGCCTCAGTTTGTTAAACAAACATTTTGCTCGTGTTTATCATTCTTGAAGAAGTGTCTTTGAGAGCATAGAGGCTGGTGGGCTTCACACTTGGGGATGTGAATGTTAAATCTGGGTCTCGCTGCCTGCCCCCGACATCAGTTAGCATTAACCGAGCCCAGTCACAGCCAGAGCTCCTCCTCACTCCTCCATGCTGCTGAACCTAACAGCCTTTCTGGCACTGCTTCAGCCAAAAGGTTGATTAGGTCAACAGAGATTTTAAAACTGAAATGGAGTGCCACACTGGTGCTAAACAAAGCTGTGGGCCGCAGAGTCGTGTATGTGCCTTTAAAAAGTGACTAAAACAGAGGTTCTTCTGCCTTCTTTAAGATTCAAATATTCATATGCATACATATCCATGTGTATATTTACGTGTATATGTATATGTACATGTATATGTATGTATATATGGGTATCTGTATGTGTTTATGTATATTTATATTTATATGTATATGTAGGTATGTATGAATAGGTATGTATGTGTAGGTATGTATGGGTATACTTATATGTGTGTATGTATGTGTATGTATGTATGGGTATATGTATGGATGTATGCATATGTATATGTACATACATTTCCATATACCTGTGCATACGTATATGCATATATGTATATACATATACATATACATACATATACATACACATAAATACCCATACTTACACAAGCATACATATGTAGATACTCAAACACCTGAAAATGTAAACAATAAAATGTTTAAAATTTAAATTAATTTGTTTAACTTTAATATAACAATGCTGGCACCTTACTCAGGGTACAGCAACCCTCGCTTGTGCTATTTTTATTCACCATTCTAATGGCTTCTGGAATAAACCCAAACCTCCTCCAATTTGATTTACATACAGGCAGCAGCTGAAAGTCATAAAGGACATGTGTGGGATCATTAATAATCTTATGTACCTTTCTGAGGATTTGTTCAGAATAAAGCTGCCCTGGAGGTCTATGAGTTTGCCCAGTAACTTTAGAGGTTAACAACACCCTGCAGTTGATTCTTATTCTTGTGACAAAGCAATTTAAACCAGCAAATAAATAAAAAGGTTCAAACATTTTCAATAAACGAAGAACGAAACACTGTTAACAATCTTTGGTTTAAATGATACCGACAACAGAGTCGCTGCTGGGTTTTTTTACAATGACTTCTGTATCTGTGTATAATACTTCTTTTGTCACATCAAGTGAATTACAGATGCTATGTTGCTCCAGGGTGTAACTGCCCCTGTGCAACCTGTCCAAGGTGTTTCCCTGCCTATTAGCACTAGGATAGGCTCCCGCACCCCCAGGACCCTGGGTCGGATAACTGGCTTAGAAGATGGATGGATAGAGTAGCCAGCTGGAGGTTATTTACATACGTATATCAGTCTTAATGGTACAGTGACAAAAACAGCAAAGAAAGCGAGGAAATGGTTTTGAAAAATACCAAAAATAAGACATGCAATGTCAAATGTGGGCCCAAGGAAAAGATACAGTATCTAGTACAGAAACTTAAAGTTAAAATGGATTATTCCATTTTGTTAAATGAAGTTAATCAAATAGTATGTTTATGTTTAATGTATAAAAGAGGAAGCACTAGTGTGGCCTGTTTTAATGTTATATATATATGTGTTTACTGCACTATGACCATTTGCTGACATTTCATAATAGTTAATAGTCCTGCTTCTGCTTATAATCATTTTTATTATTCCTGAGGGCTTGTGGTTAGTTCACTTTAAAGCCCAGCTTACATTTATTGTTTCTGTGCTGCTTAGGAAACACTCTGAATGGCTACACTCTACTGAGCCTAAATTCCAAATACTCTCCTGTTATAATGTGATCTAATGATAATAAACAAAAAAACAATAACCTGACACATATTACCAAAGAGCACATATTTTGGGACTATTTGGTTTTGCTGTTTAGAAAAGGTATTGAAACCAATGACCACCTTATTGTTCTGAATTATGAATTTGTCAAATTGTTACACTCTTGCAAAATGAAGAGTGCCTTTTGAATTCCAAACAGTACAACGAACTGTCACGGCGGTGAGAAAATCATCAAACTGACAAAAGATTCTTCGCTCAGTTCAAAGACTTTATTTTCTTCTTAAGA